>JADZMA010000129.1:0-55804 GCA_020796225.1 Arion vulgaris
TTCAGGGGTCATTTGGACCTATTTGGGGGAAATTTCCTATGAGGGCCCCTTTTTTTCCCCTTTATCTAGATACATTGATGATTGTATTGGAACAATGCCTGAAGCCGATTTTACGCTTCATTAATTTCATTAATGTCTTCAATCCGGCTATTCTGTTTACATCTCACATCTCTCCTCTTTTTCAACTTTTTTGACATCATTCACTTTATCCAATCACTCATCGTAAACTCAACCTAGGGTACATAGTTTTCTTCTTTATACCTCTTCCCATTCCCAGGCGTGTGGGATTCTTTACCATTCTCTAAACTTTTGCGCCTTCGTCGCCTCTGAGCGAGGACGACGTTTTCCCCGATGATACAGATGCGGATTCTTTGAGGCAACCCGATGGTGTTTTGCTTCGCATCGGGCTTCAAAAAACCGCCGGGAGTCCTTAAAGCAGAACCCAATTTAAAAGGGAAATTGGCCCAATTTCCCACCTCATATTTCCCCTTTTGGAAAGCTTATTCCGTCATCCCCCCATTCTTCGCTGATCCTGATCCCGTTCAATTTTCCAACATTTCCCTTTTGGGTGGCGTACAGAGGACAGAAGCCTTGGAATGTTATTTCCCAATCGCCCGCCAACATCCAGAGTTTTTTGGCACCATCCAGGGGCCGCCCGGGCTGAACACTTGTCTTATGTAATCAGACCCGCACGGTGTTTTTTTCCAAAAGCCACGTTCTTTGGGAAGACATTTTCATGCGAGCCCCGAAATTATTATGCCTTTCTGAAGCGGGCAACACCCATATTGGGGAAACCGGCAGAGACTCAGTGACCGATTGCCCAACACTTGCCGATATACGCCAATGCCTTGGGCCCTGAGTACCCCTTTCAATGATACTGGCCATTCAGGGCCGATGTCCCGGTCAAGCCATCCGACGCCTCTATGATCGTAGTCGATTTGTCAGAATCGGTTGATTTTTTGTATGGTACCTTCACCCCGCGGGCCAAGTATTTAAATTTTTATGCTTTTGATTTTCTTCCCATGCTTTGTAACTTTATATGTTTAGTATTACATTCTTATGCTTCTTAGTACTTTTCTTCCCCTCTTTATAATCTATATGGGATATTTGCATGTATTCAAGTTTTATATTTACAGATGTTTCATTGTTTTTCTATTTCTAGTTTTTTTTTTGTTTTTTTTAACATTTATTTTGTTATTGTTTTTTTTTTTAGATTTTCCTTAGATACGTTTGGGATTTGGTCGTCCCTTTGTGTTTCATTTTAATTTGTCACTCCTGTTTGTTCGTTTGCTTGATAAAACCCTTTTTGGTCAAACTTGCTGTTTATCTCATGTTTTTGTATTTTGTAAAACATAGTACTTTGTTTGTACGCTTCAAGAGGCCGCCATCCGATTTTTCGATCTTTTTTTTTACTAATGCTTCCTTGGGCCCCCACATAAATCGCCTATTACGACATGCCTTGTAGGTTGCAGTGTTACTGTTCGCTGCCCCCTTGGACCCCCACCCATACGGGCGAACATAAAATCAAAATTTAACTTAAGTTTTAATTATTATTTTTTACATCATCTGACTTTTTTAATGTGTTTTGATAATAGAGTTGTTCAAGATAAGCCATAATAATTCTATATAGCTCTGATTACGACTCATTAATATGACTATTATCACTGCGTTTCGGGAAATAACCATGTGTATTTGGATCTCTTTTTTACACAAGAAGATATCAGCGGCGTGAGAACATACGGGCAATCGGGGATGTAATTTTAAAGGTGGTTTTTATTTGTACATGAATTGTAATTCAGTCTTGTTAATAAATTGTTCTTGGACAGCGGGTTTGGAGTCTACTTTATAAAATTTTTAATAAGGTTGATGTAGTTCTCAACTTAAACAAGGAATCTACGTTGTATCGTCCATCCCCGAATGATTTGAAACATTGAGGTCAGGGCGGGACCTGCCGTCCCATGATACTGAGGGCGGCAGAACGGGCGGCAAACAATGGGGGGCGGTAAACTGCTAAATAAAATTTCAAAAGGTTATTTTAAGGGCAAATATATTTAAAATTTTGAAAATTTGACATACTGGGAAAAAAATACCGCACGGCCCTGGGGCAAATCTGGAAAAATTCCCATCATTCCATGCGTGGAATGAACCGAGTAACTTTGGAACCGAAGCCAGACATACCCTTTACAACACAGATATCCAACTGATCCATAACATTAAAATAATATATATTTAAAAAGATAACAAAATGCATTAATATACTTTTTTTTCTAGCTTTACCGATTTACTTGTATATCTTATATGGGAAGAGTAAATTGTTTGTCAATTTTTTCCTTTTACTACAATTTCGTTTCTAAAATTTTTTGTTTGGGGAAACATGACGTTCTTTTAAAAAACAAAAAAATGACTGATTTTTTCTTCCTCCCTGCATGTGGGCTCCAGAAAATTTCCAGCAGGCCTGAAAGATGTTTTTATTTAACATGTCATCAATATATTACCTTTTTTCGTTCGCCTGCTATAAATTCAGGCATATCAGGGGATCACTATAGTATTTTTAACGATTTTTGAGAATAGCTTTTTGTATAATCAGGTCCCCCGCCATTCAGGCGAGATTTGTCCGACTTCAGAAGAAACGTATTACTTAGTAAATGTTTTTTAAAGGGACAACGGAATAATTGGGTTTAAAGATATTCAATGAAAAATTTCAAACTTCAAGTTCTTAGTTTCAGATGCACACATGTCTGATAAGAGATCTGATGGAAATATAGACTGTGAGAATCTCACTGAATAAACCAATACGTCTCTCCTGTCCAATAAAGAGTAAAAGACGACAGACAAGAAAATTAATTGACTCCATGGTTACCTGGGCCCGAATTCAGGAAAAGAATAAAAATCCCTATTATTTACCACATGTCGTATACGGCGAAAGGGGACGTTTGGCGTGGGATTAGTTACCCCACACTGAAAAAAATACTGGCTATACAAATCACAACCAGAGGTATGAGAGCTTGCAGGACCTGTGAGGCCCCACAACCCAGAGGTAAGAGAGCTTGCAGGACCTTGTGGCTGAGGATCTACAACCCAGAGGTAGAGGTTTGCAGGACCTTGGCTGAGGACCTACAACCCAGAGGTATGAGAGCTTGCAGGACCTTGGCTGAGGACCTACAACCCTGAGGTATGAGAGCTTGCAGGACCTGGCTGAGGACCACAACCCAGAGGGTAGAGAGTTTGCAGGACCTTGGCTGATGACCTACAACCCTGAGGTATGAGAGCTTGCGGGCCCTTTGGCTGAGGACCTACAACCCAGAGGTATGAGAGCTTGCAGGACCTTGGCTGAAGACCTACAACCCGAGGGTATGAGAGCTTGCAGGACCTTGGCTGAGGACCACAACCAGAGGAGAGAGCTTGCAGGACCTTGGCTGAAGACCTACAACCCAGAGGTATGAGAGCTTGCAGGCCCTTTGGCTGGGGACCAAAACCCTGAGGTATGAGAGCTTGCAGGACCTTGGCTGAAGACCTACAACCTGAGGTTGAGAGCTTGCAGGACCTGGCTGAGGACCTACAACCCAGAGGTATGAGAGCTTGCAGGACCTTGGCTGAGGACCTACAACCCTGGGGTTTGAGAGCTTGCAGGACCTGGCTGAGGACCACCCTGAGGTATGAGAGCTTGCAGGACCTTGGTTGACGACCTACAACCCTGAGGGCATGAGAGCTGCAGACCTTGGCTGGGGACCTACAACCCTGAGGTATGAGAGCTTGCAGGCCCTTTGGCTGAGGCCCCACAACCCAGAGGTATGAGAGCTGAAAACCTTGGCTGAGGACCTACAACGCGGTGAGAGCTTGGGACCTTGGCTGAGGACCACAACCCAGAGGTATGAGAGCTGCAGGACCTTGGCTGAGGACCTACAACCCTGAGGTATGGGGCTTGCAGGACCTTCGCTGAGGCCCCAAAACCCCAGAGGATGAGAGCTTGCAGGACCTTGGCTGAGGACCTACAACCGGGAGGTATGAGAGCTCAGGACCTGGCTGAGGACCCACAACCTAGAGGTATGAGAGCTCCAGGACCTTGGCTGAGGACCTACAACCCTGAGGAGAGAGCTTGAGGACCTTGCTGAGGACCCATGTTCCTTGGAGGGAAGGGTAAAGAAAAAAAGAATAAGAAAAGTTCTATAGATAATCAAAAACAACAGCAAATGTAAGACATATACAATTTATAGATAATCTCAAACAACAGCAAATGTAAGACATATAAATTTCTATAGATAATCTAAAACAAAGCAAATGTAAGACATATACAATTCTATAGATAATCTCAAACAACAGCAAATGTAAGACATATACAATTCTATAGATAATCTCAAACAACAGCAAATGAAAAGAATATACAATTCTAAGATAACCCTAAAACAACAGCAAATGTAAGACATATACAATCTGTAGATAATCTAAAACAACAGCAAATGTAAGACATATAAATTTATAGATAATCTAAAAACAGCAAATGTAAGACATATACAATTTATAGATAATCTCAAACAACAGCAAATGTAAGACATATACAATTCTATAGATAATCTAAAACAACAGCAAATGTAAGACATATACAATTCTATAGATAATCTAAACAACGCAAATGTAAGAATATACAATTCTATAGATAATCTAAAACAACAGCAAATGTAAGACATATACAATTCTATAGATAATCTAAAACAACAGCAAATGTAAGACATATACAATTCTATAGATAATCTAAAACAACAGCAAATGTAAGACATATACAATTCTATAGATAATCTAAAACAACAGCAAATGTAAGACATATACAATTCTATAGATAATCTAAAACAACAGCAAATGTAAGACATATACAATTCTATAGATATAATGACATTTGAGTATATATACAATACACTAAAACTCAGAATAATACAAATATATTTTATCATCTGAGATAAACATCAATTTTGTGTAAGTCTATTATAGATTCAAAAATTATAAAAAAATGTTGTCTGCAATCTCTTTAAAACATGTAATAAGATATATATAACAGATACATATATATATATATATTTACAGATACATTTACACAAAGAACATGTACACCTTATTTTGCTATACACATATCAATGGTGGTATGATATATTTTAGACAATTTGAAATATTCCATAGGTATCATGTTCCATGATAATTTACAACATGTCTGAAAATGATATGTCTATTCATTTGTTATTAATGATAGCTTTACCACAATACAGTATCAATGTTGGTTCTTGACATATGAAGCTTGGTCGAAAATGTATAATATCTCTTTTTCCATCGTCTTCATTTTTTACCCGTTTCTCTTCTCTACATTCTCTTTTACTATACCTCAATGTCTGTTTACTGAGTGAATTTTTGAATAAAAGAGTTTAGATTTTAAAACCCAACAAGTGAATGATCACACTAATGTTGAAATAAAAAAAATCGTGAATACACATGTTAGCAACATGGGGTTAGATTTAGTTTCTGTAAAAACAAAACAACTGTATACGATGTCATATGAAATTTCGGGGTCAAAGGCGCATGAGACAATGCGCACCAGGATTAGTGAGCTGGGACTAATCAGGATCCTACCCCACCTCCTCGTTATGACCCTGGTAACAGACACTGGTTTCGGTCTGGCTAAACAGGTAGGGATCGAGAGAAAGCTACAGGTAGTGGTAGTACGACAAGCACAGAAAAGCAATGTAGGTAGACAAATCCCTGAACAAAATGCACGTTTCTCTTGGCCGATGTCCGTTGAAAATTCCCCAAATTTTTGCAGAAACGTAAGAAAACACGAGTGCACGAGTCATCAGTGAACGAATGCTAACTCCCCCGGGGTAAATAATCACCCAAAAATTTCCACCTACGGGACAAGAGTACATAAGCACGAAGTGAAACAAGTCAACGGTCGCACCACAATTATCAGCTTCCCGGCAGATGGGAAGGGGCCCTACAAATGAGCATGAAGGGATGAGAGTATCCAGAGCAGAGACGTGGGCCCACATGTGACGAAACTTGAGCCGAGCAGGCTGCATGTCGATAGTCTCGATGCACGGTACATATGAGCACGGTGAGGAACGCGATAAACACGGTGGGGCAGGCACAGGGGAGTGAAACGCATACGAACGATAACAGTGAGCCCAAAGGCGGGGCAGTCACGCAAGGTGCTGGTGATGGAGCGACGGGAGGGCGTGGCAACGCAGGGTGAACGGACCACCCAGATGAGCAGGAAAACTGGGAAAACCCAAGCAGAGGTTTGATTAAAGTACAAATCAAAGATCTCGGCAAGTGTCTCTAAAAACACTGTAGCGCATCGTGGGGGCACATGGGAAGGTTGCAGTGAACACTGTACAAGAGACCAAGCGCAGAAGAACCTATTGGGTAAAGTTGCCGAACGCAAATCCTAAGGTTTCGTATTAGTGCCTAGCGAAACTGCTCTCCCTGGGACAAACGGCAAGGTATGTTTCATACACAATCAACATCCGAGGAAAAATGAGGGGTAAGGGTGACTAAGCGCAAATCCTAAAGTTGCGTTTTTGTGCATAACGAAACTGTCCTCCTGGACAAACCGGCAAGGGTACTATTGCATTAACTAACATCCCCCGGGAAAAACTGAGGTGGGGGATGTTGGCGAGCGCAAAATTTCAGCTGGTTGCTAGCGCCGAATGAAAAGACCTCTAGAATATATGTGGGCAGCCCCAGTCCAGTGTTTTCCGGGGACAGGGAAAATGAAGAGTAAATTGCCAAGTTCCGACACGCGTCCCAAAACGACTGACAATACTCCTACGCAGGAACAAACTCACCGTGGATAGAAAAGTAAGACCGATAATGCAAAGACTTGACTGGTATAAACCCAAACATTGGCTAAGGGCGATACTTTTTTGGGCGCTGTTTATTCTACACACAATAAGATGACGTCCAAACAGCATGGCCCCGATTATATAAACGTTAACATACCACCAAAATATGAACGTTTGTATGACAAAGCACACGCGTTCCAATGACTGAGAATGTTACTTATCCGAAACGACCTCAAGTAGTCAGAAAGAGCGTATATTGTAGACATACTCTTTGGCGATGATCATAATGCCCAAATATACTGCGAAAATGATCGTAAAGAGCAATGAATACAAGAAAGCTGACAGTTCCTGTGACTAGCCCTAGAAACGTCGAGAAGGCTCCTAAACCGGAGCGACCTAATTCAGTCAGCGCAGAGTAGCTTATGCTCTTTGACTTAGATCAAAGTCCAACTTTACGGCACTAAAAGATCATCAAATAGTGTCTATTTTACGATGCGTACGGAACGACCTCACCAAAGGCAGGAAATCCGATAGAAAAGTCGCACTTCACTAACTTTGTCTGAAAAAGAGTTACAAGAACAACAGGTTTCCTATAACGATCTCACTTGAAGGAGCTAAGCTTCAAGTACCTCTGAAGTCAGCGAGGCTGTCCGTATCGCTGAAGGACATCCGTAAAAGGGTATTATAGGTCTCATGCAAAAAACCAGTCAGAAGCGCAATACTAGGCGTCATGACTTTCCGCCTGAATTAACAGAGAGCGTACGAGAGAAGAGAAGAAGAATATGAAATTGCTGATGTCCAATATAGTCTAAACTACAGACCTTCATAAATGGATTTTTACGTAGAATAGATGGACTGAGATGGTATAATACAATTACAAACGAGGAACTCAAAGAACTAAACAGATACTAGTGGAGAAAGAGCTAAGGAAGACACGTTGAAGATGGATAAGACAGACTGAGAAAACCGACTGGAACATAGCAAGACAGGCACTGTTTTGAACACGCAGGGAAGGAGGAATAGGGGAAGGACTAGACATACAAGAAGAAGAAAGTTGGAGACTGATATTAAAAGGATAGAGAAAATATGGAAATAATTGGAAGGGATGCCAAGAGAAAGAAAGAACTGAAAGAAGTTTGTTGAAGACCTGTGCTCTGTTGGGAGTTGAAAGGTGAAGAAGAAGAAGAAGAAGAATATAGTCTGTTCCTTAACCCTTGCCGCGGAAGACAATACTTTAAAAAATACAGCGCTGTGTAAAAGTGTCTGACAATGTAAAATGTTAATAAACGTGACAATGAGTGGACATTTTAGCAATGGTAGCAGGACATTGTTGTCCATTTTCGATTATATGATGCAAATAAAGTGTCAAATGTATGCGTGCTAATACTTTAAATACATTAATGAATTGTTTTCAAACTTAAAGTGAGCAATGAATCAAGGTGTCTCTGTAGCGTATAGCTTAGGTGCCTGTCTCTCGTGAAAAGTTTCCAGATTAGTCCCGTGGCGCCATCAGGATATTTTTCAATAAATCCTGATCTCAGTCTAGGAGAAATCGAGTTCTATTTCTTCGAGACAGACGATAAAACGTAGCTCATGTGTTCAATATGAGCACGTAAAAGACCCCCTTGGCATTTCACAATCGAGAATAGCAGGCTGGAAAGCCCTGCCGGCAAAATTCATTCGAAATGATTAAAAATAAAATTCATACAAAATTATCTTCACCATCTTCGAAATTACATCGGGGACACTCGCCGGTGATACGATGTTCGTGCACTTCTGCTGAGATCTCCCTGTGTAAGAAAGAGATAGGAGCACATATGGTTACTTACCGAGTGCAATGATGATGGTTCTAGCAAATCAATCAATCAATCAATCAATCTAGGAAAGTAACTGCTGCTTTCATGAAAATCACCATCCAACCAGCTACAAATACAATCAACCGAAAACAAACACGTAATACATAGTCAATATATATGCGCACGTGATGAGAAGAATATATTCAGTATATTCACAGCAGATGGAAAGATGGACATAGAAATCGAGACTAAATGCCAGAAGGCAAACGCAGTGACATACCAACTGTCACCACTATTAAAACATCAAGCATTAACATGGCAGTCAAACGACCACTGATAAACTGCATATTTATCCCAACTCTCTGCTATCAGTGCCAAACATGGCCCTGACTAAGACACAAGAAAGAAAGATTACAACATGTGAAATGAGATGTCTACGAAAGCTGTCAACGTTACAAGGCGAGATAGAGTGAGAAACAAGAATATCAGAAGCATCGTTGGTACTATACCATGCATACAGTACATTGAGAAGCAAAGAATCAAGTGGTTCGGCCATCTAATGAGAATGGAATCAGATTTACTACCATCACGTGCCTACAATAATCGACACCCAGGGCGCAGAGCACGAGGCAGGCCAAGAACACGATGGATAGATAACAGAGTCCCTGCGAAAGCATGGACTGACAACGTCAAGCGCAACACGCCTGGAACAAGATAGAAAACTAACTCTCCAACGACGCTTCACGGCAAATATGGTTAAGATAAGATAAGATAAGATAAGATGAGAAGAATGGACAAATCTTGATCTGTGAACTTTCGGAGGTGATCTGTGAACTTTCGGAGTGGAAGAGACACGAATGCAGACCACTGCTCAGATATAAGGATGTCTGCAAGGTTTCAATAAAGAATTTTGTTATGGAACCCAACAAATCTAAAAAACTAGCATATATAGGAACAACTGATATAAATACTTTTAAAAATGTTTTTCATTAACACACATATAAAGTTGATTTGTTGATTATAAATATACATAATAAGAACAAAGTTGAAAATCGTCACTTTGCATAACATTGCAAATAAATGTTCACATATTTCTGTACCGAAGCTAAACAATGGAATATGTATAATTAGATAATAAATCCGATGTAGAGAAGAACATCCACGTTATATATTATTTGTTATTCTGTCTCTAGACAGGTGAAGGTCATCTAATTCCGATTATAAATATTTGTTATGTAATTTATTTTTATTTTTTTTAAATGACATTTTCCGTTAATAGCCGTACCTCATAATAATGAAGAAGCAACATTTTATTTAAAATAATGGTATCGAACATGACATTGTCAATGATAACAAACTAGGCTTGCACAAATATTCATACACAGATCTGCACACAGAGCAAACGATAGAAGGAAACGATAGAGATGAAGGTGTCTACACATAATAATGGAGTATCAAGAAGAGACCAGTTTAAAAATGAAAATATCAGGAAAAAAAGTGGGTACAACATCAGTACTGAATTTCATCAAGAAACAACAAATTAAATTGTTCGGCCATGTAAGCAACTTACAACAGACAGTACGCCACAGATAAATGTTGCTCCGATATAATGAATACAAAACAAAAGGCTGTAAATGAAAAGATAGACCATAGAAATAATAGAGCCAGTGAACAACACTATTTACTAATCGCAAACAAAGCCCTTTCTAGTAGTCTCTTCTTACCCTGCCGCTGTGAGGCAAAACGGGATTAAAGAAAAGTAGATCCCCACATAGTTACATACGCGTTAAAACATACGCACTCCTACGAGATCAATGTCAATGTTAATATCTCGATTTTCTTAAGCAACCATTATTCATGACTTGGATTCATCGATGTCAGTCTTCCCACACATCTATTGCGAATACGCCTTCGACTAATAACTAAGGTGTATTTACTTATAACGGATATATTTATTTTCAGATTTGTTACATCTGAATTGTTGTACAGCTGCTATGAATAAGCTGCAAGCACCTGCAGGCAAGATGGTATTTCTTACAGACCCACTGTCAGCTATACAAGACCTGGAGGCTAAACCCGATGACAGCACAGTACAAATACTAAAATAGGAACTTGCTAAAGCTTTCATAAAAGGCAGAAATTCACGTGCAATGGATTCCATCTCACTGTGGCATTGCAGGCAAAGAGAGTGCCGATCCCTTAAATAATGAGGTCAGTGCCAAATAGCAAATTCACCAACCCTTGTCTGTTCAAGAGGTCAAAACCCTCATTCAGAGAAAATCGACAATAGACTGGAAGACAAACACTGAATATGATTATGAGAAAATCGACAATAGACTGGAAGACAAACACTGGATATGATTATGAGAAAATCGACAATAGACTGGAAGACAAACACTGGATATGATTATGAGAAAATCGACAATAGACTGGAAGACAAACACTGGATATGATTATGGAAAATACTTCCTCAAAGACCTACGCAGAACAGACCTGTTCATTATATTTCGATTACGTACCGGACACTGACTTAGGGGATAGGGACTCGGTCTATTAACCCGACGTTCTGAGTTCGAATCACGCTGAGGACAGTTTGGTGGCAAATTGTTTGGCGTGATATTTACAAAGGACAATGGAACCACCGTTTAGAAAACAATGGCAAACAGCAGTAAAATGCTGGAGTAGATTCGCAAAGTCCTGTAAAGGATATGCAATTAACTTTAACCAGCCACTGCAGACTCAACAAACCTGTATATAGACTAGAAATAAGTCAAACAGCTCTCTGCCAGTGTCATTAGGCAGAACAGCCACCGTAGCAGGTCCTGCCAGATTGTCCTCTCCTTTGTGAGCTGATAAGCAACATGTGGCAACACCCAGTCGACCTGAAAACTAAGTTTTGGGAATACCTGACAGACCTGAAGATGACTGCCTAGTTTGTGATCCACAATAAATAAAACGCATGACCAGAGATAACTGAAGAAGAAGTACACCTGATTAGCAAACATAACTTTCAAGAATCGTTGATGTCTAAACAAGACAATGCAATCAAATACCAATATTAAGTCAAGCAAACATAACTTTCAAGAATCGTTGATGTCTAAACAAGACAATGCAATCAAATACCAATATTAAGTCAAGCAAACATAACTTTCAAGAATCGTTGATGTCTAAACAAGACAATGCAATCAAATACCAATATTAAGTCAAGCAAACATAACTTTCAAGAATCGTTGATGTCTAAACAAGACAATGCAATCAAATACCAATATTAAGTAAACAAACATAACTTTCAAGAATCGTTGATGTCTAAACAAGACAATGCAATCAAATACCAATATTAAGTCAAGCAAACATAACTTTCAAGAATCGTTGATGTCTAAACAAGACAATGCAATCAAATCAAATTAAGTAAAAAAATCTTTCAAGAATCGTTTATGTTAAAAAAGAAATGCAATCAAATACCAATAAAGTCAAAAACATAACTTTCAAGAATCGTTTATGCAAACAAGACAATGCAATCAAATATCAATATTGTCATTTTTTTTTGGGACGCCCGTTCAATTCAGAAATCATGTCTCTCAAATTCCCCTAATTTTTGGCGTCCTTTCCTTATCACATATGTGTTCCTCCCCATTCAGACGAACCTTACTTCGATATCAGAGGGACTTGTAATTTAGATCCCCAAGAAAAAGTTTTGTTTTCCCGTATTCCTATGCCGTATGCATACGACAGTTTTGTCCCAGTTAGCTCGAGCTCCTGAATGTCTAAGATACATAGTAACTTTCTCAGTATATTATCATATTTTGATAACTGCAACCACCTTCGCAAGTATTCATTGAGAGGGACATACATGTTCCTGCTAAAGCATTTACACATTCGATTTGGAGAGGGTACATACATGTTCCTGCTAAAGCATTTACCCATTCGATTTGGAGAGGGTACATACATGTTCCTGCTAAAGCATTTACCCATTCAATTTGGAGAGGACATATCATGTCCTTCAAAGCATTTATCCATTCGATTTGGGGAGGGGACATACATGTTCTGCAAAGATTTACCATTCAATTTGGAGAGGGTACATACATGTTCCTGCTAAAGCATTTATCCATTCGATTTGGAGAGGGTACATACATGTTCCTGCTAAAGCATTTATCCATTCGATTTGGAGAGGGTACATATGTTCCTCAAGCATTTACCCATTGATTTGGAGAGGGGAATCATGTTCCTCTAAAACATTTATCCATTCATTTGGAGAAAAGGGGGCCCTGCTAAAACATTTACCCATTCATTTGGAGAGGGTACATACATTTTCTAAAGCATTTTCCCATTCAATTTGGAGATAATCATGTTCCTGCTAAAGCATTTATCCATTTGATTTGGAGAGGGACATACATGTTCAAAAATTTATCCATTCGTTTGGGTAGGGGGCATTGTTCCTGAAAATTTTTCCCCTTTGATTTGGAAGGGTACATACATGTTCCCCAAACATTTACCCCTTCATTTGGAGAGGGAAATGTTCCCCTAAAACATTTACCCCCCATTTTGGGGAAGGGTTTCATGTTTTTAAAAACATTTACCCATTTAATTTGGGAGGGCCCTGTTCCTGTAAACATTTCCCATTCAATTTGGAGGGGGTAATACATGTTCCTGCTCTTTTCCCATTGATTTGGATAGGAAATATGCCCTGCTAAACATTTACCCATTCGATTTGGGAGGGTACATACATTTTCCCCTGCTAAAGCATTTCCCATTCGATTTGGAATTACATACATTTCCTGCAAAAACATTTCCCATTAAATTTTGGGAAGGGGGTACATACATGTTCCTCAAAGCATTTCCCATTCAATTTGGAGGGGGTACATACATTTCCTGCAAAAATTTTACCCATTCAATTTGGAGGGGGTAAAAATGTTCCTCAAAAGCTTTTCCCCTTTCGATTTGGAATACATAATGTTCCTGCTAAAGCATTTACCCATTCGATTTGGGGGGGACATACATGTTCCTGCTAAAGCATTTACCCATCGATTTGGAGAGGGTACATACATGTTCCTCTAAAGCATTTGCCCATTCAATTTGGAGGGGGACATACATGTTCCTGCTAAAGCATTTACCCATTCAATTTGGAGAGGGTACATACATGTTCCTGCTAAAGCATTTACCCATTCAATTTGGAGAGGGTACATACATTTTCCCCTGCAAAGCATTTACCCATTCGATTTGGATGGGTACATACATTTTCCCTGCTAAAGCATTTACCCATTCGATTTGAACAATTGATTTGAACAATTCGATTTGAACAATTCGATTTGAAACAATTGATTTGAAAAATTTCCCGATTTGAACAATTCGTTTTTGAACAATTCGATTTTCTTTGAAGTGTCTATGTAGCCTAGAGGTTAGGTACTCGTCTTTCGTTCCAAAAGTACTGGGTTCGATAAAACGTAGATCCCGTGTTCAAGTTTTTAGCATTTAAAAAGAAACATTGGGCAGTTCAAAACCGATAGAGGCAGACTAGAAAGACCATGACCGGGCAAAATTCATTAGAAAGATTTTAAAATATTTCTACAAAATATTGTCAAAACCCATAAATTACATCAGGAATCCTCCCCAAGTGCTACGGAGTTCAAGCACTGCGCGGAATCTTCCTGTATAAGAAAGTAATCAGAACACACATGGTTACTCATCAAAGTGCAATGATGGTCCTATCAATCAATCAATCAATCATTCGAACATTATATTTTCTTTAACGGTACGAATTATGACAAAACTACAGCTTTTTTGATATATATGCTGGGATGCCCGATAAACTCGTTCCAAAACAACTGATGTATGGCGAGCTTGAATGGGGCAGACATTCAGCCGGTGGACAGAAAAAACGCTTTAAAGACACTCTTAAGTGTCTCTGAAATGCTTCGATATAGACACACATGCTGGGTTCCTTTGCGCAAGTTCGCCAAATATGACGCTGTAACAAGACAAGAGGAATTCGCATAGCTGAGAATCATCGTGCCGTTGGGGGCACAGAGAAAAAGTGCTGGGCGAAAGATAGAACAACAACACCCACATGTCTGACCTTTATCATGTGTCCCACCTATGGTAGGGATTGTGTCTAGGATTGACCTACCATCACCTCCGCACACCCAGAGGTGGGAGCACAGGTCTGAGGTTGTTGTCATCATCTTTGCGATGGACGGCTATTACTAGTTTATTTAAAACAAGAAAATATATATTGTTCATACTATACCATTACAAATAGCAGTTGTCACAGCGGTGTGTGCTCATTTGTGTGGGTATAGGCGAGTCTCAGACACTGACGATTACCAAACTTTGGAGTTCAGTTTGGACATGCAAGAAAGTGTTGCCTTCATTGTAGAGAGAGAGAACATATACTAGTCAACGTCTCATTGTTAGTGAGCAAGGTACTTTGGGATGGCTGCTGCAATGCAGATGGTCACGCCAGTCGAAACGGCACTTGATGATGATGACATATGTAAATAATTTTGTACACTTCATGTCCTATATCCTGCTGAGGTAAATACTTGCTCCCACCCAATTTGTATTTTGTCAATAGTGGTCTCCAAATAATGAAAAAAATGGTGAGTGGGTATGGGGCATATGATATTCTCGTTTAAACCGATGATCTATGGCATAGATTCCCAAACTTTTGGCCCACCCCCACTTTACAAATACATTTTGTAACACCCCCACATTATAACAGTTTCCCCGCCCCAATCCCACATAAAAACATTCTATTTTTCTTTAATAGAAAATTGAAATATATTTTTTGCATGGTAAATTTTTCAAATGATTATATGCAGAAAAAAAAATTGATGAAAAGGACTGAAAACGGGTAAGATGAATTAAAATGGAATTAAAATTTTTGATTATTCAACAAAATCACAAAATAATTTTTTTTTAAAATATTTATTAAATTTCTTATTTAAGGACCCCGACCTCGAATCCCGGAAAACTCCCAAATTCTTCTGAAACACGTTTCCCCCTAGAACGCTTGGCGGAGGGGGTACCGCCCACTTTGGGAAACCGATTATATCTTTAAACCATTTGGTTATTGTATTTAGTCTTGAAAAACGGTTCTACTCACCGGACATTTAATGATGTAATTTTAAATCTTAGAAAAAATGAGGTCTCTCCCTGGACATACTGAAGGTAGATGTTTTTTAGTCTTGAAAACTGAGGCACTATGAACATGCTGAAGGTAGATGTAATATTTTGTCTTGAGAAAACTGAGGTCTACCACCTGGACATACTAAAGGTAATTTTAGTCTTTAGAAACAGGTCTACCTAACTGAAGGTAGATGTAATATTTAGTCTTGAGAAAAACTGAGGTCTACTACCTGACATGCTGAAGGGAGATGTAAATTTAGTCTTAGAAAAGGAGGTCTCCCCCTGGACATGCTGAAGGTAGATGTAATATTTAGTCTTGAAAAAACTGGGGTCTACTCACCACATGCTGAAGGTAGATGTAATATTTGTCTTGAAAACTGGGTTTTCCCCTGGACATGCTGAAGGTGTGTAATATTTGTCTTAAAAAACTGAATCACTCCCGGGAAGGGAAAGGTGTGTTTCCTTTTTGATAAAAATCACGATACATGATTTGGGTTTTTCCAGCAAATCGTCTACTCATTTCGGGACAATTTGAAGACACTTTGTTATCCGTTGGTTTTACTTCGTAATCTGTCATTTCAACTTTATTTTTCCCAATATTGAAAATATTTGTTCATAAATAAAATTTTCATATTTCACAGACATCTAATATTTTCTGTTAATATGAACTATTAAATTCCCAAGAAATCTATTTTTTCTTTCACATATAGAACTTTTCCTTTTTTGGAAATTTTAAATTTTTGTTAAATATAGAACTATTACATTCCCGAAATCAAATTTTTTGTTCAGATATAGAACTATTCCAATTCCCAAGAAATCTTTTTTTTCTTTCCATATAAACTATTCACATTCCCGAAATCTTATATTTTCTTTCAGCAAAAGAACTTTTCACATTAAAGAAATCTTATATTTTCTTTTCGATATAGAATATTAAATTGCACAGAAATTTTAAATTTTCTGTTCACTTAAGAACTTTTCCCAATTACATGAAATCTCATTTTTTTTCAGCATATAGAACATTCACATTGCAAGAAATCAATCTTTATTATATGTTTGTAAAAAAACTATTGACATTTACACAGAAATCCATATTATAAGTCCTCCTAAAAAGAACACTTCATATTTTGAACTGATATTTTTTGACCATTTGTAGAAAGGTTCATTTATATTTGTCATCACAAAGGGATATATTATTATATTAAATATAAACAATATCAAGCTCAAATTTATTTCCCAACTTGATCTTGTTCAAAAAATTAGAATTTAGATTATAAATCATATATATAAATCTTATTTAACGTTGCTAACGTGCTAACGTAGTCGAAGAACAAAAATTCACAGGAACAAATGAATTAATTGTAATGGTTCACTTAAATTCATTATTTCATCAAACGATTGCCAAATTAAACCATTATCATTTTGGAAAAAATGAAAAAAATGTAAACTGTTCTGAACCCAATATTTCCCTAGCAATCAGAAAACTAAGACTGATCTGAAGCCAATACTTTCACTAGCAATCAGAGCTAAGACTGATCGAAGTCAATATTTTAAAGCAATCAGGAAGTAAGACTGATCTGAAGTCAATATTTCACTGCAATCAGAGAACGTAAGACTGATCTGAAAATCTTTATAGTCAGAGAATAAATTCGAAGTCAATATTTTCCAGCAATCAGAAACGTAAGATGATCAAGTCAATTTTCACTACAATCAGATAACGTAAGACTGATTGAAGCCAATACTTTCTTAGCAATCAGAAACGTAAGACTGATCAACCAATACTTTCCTAGCAATTAGAGAACGTCAATAAACCGATATGAAGTAAAAACAATTTTCAATAAAGTTTTTAGCCTTCATGGTGTTGCCCAGAATAACTTTTTAAAGATTGATTAGTTATGGTTGTTAAAAAGTAGCTTGGTTTCAAAAAAATGGCGGGTTTAGACGTTGATTGATTCCATAAATATCTGGATGATGTATAAGATATTTGAAAGGGAAAATGTCCCCAAAATAGAAATAGCTTTTTTAAATGAACATCGGGGGGGGATGACTTTCAGAAAAAGTTTGAAGATACCCAACAATCAATCAACCCAAAGGGCATGTCTCTCCACCTGGCGATCATTTCTATCAACAATTTTTTTTCTCTCTCTCTCTCTCTTCTGTTTGCATTAAAAGATCGACGTCGGTCTTTGTCGAACCCCGATTTTGACAAAAAACATCTACTCGTGGGCCGTCGGCCGGGGTTAGAGGGCGGCCCATGCGAAGACCCCAGTTCAATCCCCGATAAGAACAAGGGTTTTTTTTTGGTCTCTCCCAATCTGAACAGTTTCGGCGACTGCACTACCCTGGGGATTAAATTCCAAGATCATGTCCCTCTTTCCCATATCGCCTAAAACGAAATGGGCATTTAAAAAAAATTTTTAAAAACATGCCTTTCTGTTTAAAAATCTCCTTAATTTTACACGTTGAAAAAATATGTTCAAACATCATCTTCAAATTGTCTCCCAGAGAACTTTGATTATCTATTTCGATTTTTTTATACGGTTTCTTTTAGTATATATATATATTAAAACTTACCCCCTTATACATTATAATTGTTTGATATTTTTCCCATTTACATAGAGTAAATAAATATACTACTGGTAGAATATAGAAAATATCTGATTTGTCAAATGTGTTATGTAAATTTGGATAGAATCTTAAATAAATAAGGGACACAAAAAAAATAAAAAATAATGAAAAAGGGAAAATAAGAATATGTATATCAATAAATCAATAAAAACAAAAGAATTTAGGAATATAAATAAATAAAAAAAATCAATCAAACAAAAAATTTGGGGAATGCATAAATAAATAAAAAAAATCAATCAAACAAAAAAATTTTTGGGAATGCAAAAAAAATAATGTAAACAGAGTTCAAATAAAAAAATTTAGTTATGACAAAAATTACAAATAAAAAATTAATTGAAATATATTTTTTTTAAAATGCGATAATAGAGAAAGATATTTTAAATTTTAAAAAAGTGTTGGTTTTTATGTATAAAAAGAAAATTTGCCAAAATAAAAACTGATGTACAATTTAAAATTCCTATAAAAACTTTAAAAGTTGAATCTATTTGTAATTTTTTTTTAACCTTCATCTAAAAATCACTGCTTTTTTTTGACTTGCATTTTTTACCACAAAAATGTCATCTTTCCGTTACCATTTTAATATATTTCCAGTGAACACTATGTTACCAGTTCAAACATGGCCTAAAGGCAATAAAAAGGGGAAAATTTTAACGACAGAATGAGGTGTCTTAGAAGAGCTGGGTGGACAATAAGAGACAAATTGAAATGAATAAATCAGAAGGAGGCTGGATTTAAACCATTCATGCAATTCATAAAAGAACAACAGGTTAAATGGTTTGGACACCTGACAAGAATGACCTGGTATCGCTACCACAGAGAGCCACGCAGAAAAAAGTTTAATGAGAAACAAAGCAAGAGGAAGACCACGAAAAAGAAGGCCCGACAGCATCAAAACAGCCTTAAGGAAATGAATATCAGTTTTTAAAATTTTGCCTTAAAATAAGCACACATAAAAGATCACCATGAACCCCCCCCCCCCCCAACACTTCAAATACAGGAAAAAATGGTGGAAGAGAAGAAGAAGGACCTTTTTCATATGTTCTTCCTTTTTAAATTATAAAATCTACATTTTAATATGTTCTTCCTATTTACTTATAAAATCTACATTTTAATATGTTCTTTCTATTTACTTATAAAATCTAAATTTTAAATGTTCTTTCTATTTACTTAAAAAATCTACATTTTAATATGTTTTTTTCTTTTTACTTATAAAATCTACATTTTAATATGTTCTTTCTATTTACTTATAAAATCTACATTTTAATATGTTCTTTCTATTTACTTATAAAATCTACATTTTAATATGTTCTTCCTATTTACTTATAAAATCTACATTTTAATATGTTCTTCCTATTTACTTATAAAATCTACATTTTAATATGTTCTTCCTATTTACTTATAAAATCTACATTTTAATATGTTTTTTTCTATTTACTTAAAAAATTTTTAATTTTAATATTTTCCATTTACTTATAAAATACAATTTTAATATTTTCTTTTTTATTTACTTTTTAAATCACATTTTAATATGTTCTTTCATTTACTTATAAAATCTACATTTTAATATGTTCTTCCCTTATTTATTTAAAAAAATTTCCACATTTTAATATTTTTTTTCTATTTACTTATCAAATCTACATTTTCATTTTGTTTTTTTTCTTTTTTTACTTATAAAACCCACATTTTATATGTTTTTTTTATTTCAAAAAAATCAAACATTTTAATATGTTTTTTTTCTATTTACTTATAAAATTACATTTTAATATGTTTTTTTCTTTTTTACTTATAAAATACACATTTTAATATGTTCTTTCTATTTATTTATAAAATCTACATTTTAATATGTTCTTTTATTTACTTTTTAAAATCTAATTTTAATATGTTCTTTCATTTACTTATAAAATACACATTTTAATATGTTCTTTCTATTTACTTATAAAATCTACATTTTAAATGTTTTTCTATTTACTTATAAAATCTACATTTTAATATGTTCTTTCTATTTACATATAAAACCTACATTTTAATATGTTTTTTTCTATTTACTTATAAAATTTTAATTTTAATATGTTCTTTCATTTATTTATAAAATCTACATTTTAATATGTTCTTTCTATTTACTTATAAAATCTACATTTTAATATGTTCTTTTTTATTTACTTATAAAATCTACATTTTCTTTGTTTTTTTCTATTTACTTTAAAAAACAAATTTTTTAATATGTTCTTTCTATTTACTTAAAAAATTAATTTTAATATGTTTTTTTCTATTTATTTATAAAATCTATATTTTAATATGTTCTTTCTATTTCCCTTTAAAAAACCACATTTTAATATGTTCTTTCTATTTACTTAAAAAATTTATTTTAATATGTTTTTTTCTATTTACTTTTTAAATACACATTTTAATATGTTCTTTCTATTTATTTAAAAAATCTACATTTTCTTTCTTTTTTTCTATTTACTTATAAAATCTACATTTTAATATGTTCTTTTCTATTTTTTTAAAAAATCTACATTTTAATATGTTTTTTTCTATTTACTTATAAAATCTACATTTTAATATGTTCTTTCTATTTACTTATAAAATCCACATTTTAATATGTTTTTTTCTATTTACTTAAAAAACCAATTTTCAATTTTTTTCTTTTTAAATTAAAATACACATTTTAATATGTTTTTTTCTATTTACTTATAAAATCTACATTTTAATATGTTCTTTCTATTTATTTAAAAAAATACACATTTTAATATGTTTCTTCCTATTTACTTATAAAATCTACATTTTAATATGTTTTTTCTATTTATTTTTAAATAAATAATTTTAATATGTTCTTCCTATTTACTTAAAAAATCTACATTTTAATATGTTCTTTCATTTACTTATAAAATCTACATTTTCAATGTTTTTTTCTATTTACTTAAAATCTACTTTTTAATATGTTTTCTATTTACTTATAAAATTTACATTTTAATATGTTCTTTCTATTTACTTATAAAATCTACATTTTAATATGTTCTTTCTATTTATTTAAAAAATTTTTACATTTTAATATGTTCTTTCTATTTATTTATAAAATAAAACATTTTAATATGTTCTTTCTATTTACTTTTAAAACCTACATTTTCATATGTTCTTTCTATTTACTTATAAAAATAAATTTAAATATGTTCTTTCTATTTACTTATAAAATACACTTTTTAAATATGTTCTTTTTCTATTTATTTTAAAATCCAAATTTTAATATGTTTTTTTCTATTTATTTATAAAATCCACATTTTCCAAAAGTTATGTTGTTTATTTTGTGAAGATATATAAAAACTTTGGGAACAACGAATATTAACACTGAGACCTACACGGCATATCGTAACTGGGGAAAAGTAGGGGGCTAGGAAGTACCAGTAAATAAAAAGAGCAAGAAATCGGATGTGCGGCCTACTTTTCGTGTATAACTGGCACAACGTATAATCGCTCTTAGGGCCCCGATCACATACAAATCACCAAGAGTGGTTAATAAGTTGTCGATATGGAACGTTTGAAGAAGAGGAAGCTTTAATTTGGGATCTTGTATTTTTATTGTGTCAGCTTTTAACGAGAAGCAGTGTTTTTTCCTAAAAAAAGAGTTAGACTTTCAGGGAAACTTCAAATTCAGGGAAATTTGGGAAAATTACAATCATGGATTTTGGGTTTGGGGTCTGCAAATAAGTGCAACATTGCTCGTTTTTCACAGAAATGAAAGCTTTTTAAAGGGAAAACTTAGAAGTAATATAATAATAACACAATATCCCCCAGCCTTTTTTAGACCTTAAGGTAGGGAAATGCCTACCTTTAAATTTGATGCCCATGATGCCTATCACATTTTAAGAACGGTATGAGAGCTCATTTCTTTTTCCCCAGAACGTCGGGTATGGGATTGAACCTATAATCCCCGTGTTTGAGTCGAAGTTGAACGTTAATGCATTGATAAATCGTTCAAACTTAAAATCAACCCAATGTTAACGCACAGATAAATCGTTCAATACTGAACTCAACGAACGTTAATGGGGAGATAAACCGTCCGATACCAAGTCAAATAATAGAATATAAAAATGTTGTTTACTGAAAGTTTTTCCCGTTACTGGGGAAAAATATTACTATTTTTAATGAAGCGTATTGTATTAGAATTGTATTTGCTAAATACAAAATCTGTCATTATTCTTTTCTTTCTCTGATCAAGTAATCCCCTTTAAAAAAAGATTTCTAGAACGTGTCTATTTTATTATTTGTATATGGTCTTTCACTGTCTCTATTATTTCTGTGGCTATATTTTTTTGAACACCTTTGCTTTAATCCAATTCTGAGTAGCATTGTCCTTTTAGACTCACTGTCTGTTTAATATGCTTATGTGGCTGATACTTTAATTTTATTTCTTGTGAAAGTCTGATTGATTGTGTACCATTCTTATCCTGTAGTCTTATTTTTAAACCAATTGTTTATTGATACTCCCACCACCATTCGTATGTACTTCATCTCTGTCGGATGTTTCTTTATAATTTTATATTATGACCAGGTTTGTCCTGGTGAATACTTTGGGAGAAAGATTGTATTGGTTTTGCTTTTTTTATGTTCATGGTGACTTTTGCTTTTTAAAAATTGATCCCATGTGTCCTTTATTTGACTTTCTTTATTGCATCTATTTAGTTTTCCCCGTAGAATAATCTTTAAAAGGTCATGTTTCTTTTCTTTCAATATTCATGATATATTTGTTTTCAAAATTGGTGACAGTTAATTTAAATTTTAAATTTTTTTATTTCATCATTGATGAATTTCTTTTATTCTTCCATCTGCTGTAAAGGCCCGAAATACATATTCTTTATTGTTACACCAACTGTGATATCTATAAATAAAAAAATAATTTTAATTCTTTTATGGGGTTAAAAGACCTGCAAGTATTTTCCTATCGCTCTATCCTGGGCAATTCGTTCAATCTCCCCATGGAACTGAGACAGATTTTTTTTCCTCTCTCTGAAAATTCGTTTCGGGGTCTCCTTAGGTGGTCCTCTCTTTCTTGAACCCTTTGCATCACACTTAATTGCGATATTTTTTGATCATTTCCCCTCAAGGTGTCCCCAACATATCCCATCTTCTCCTTTTTTAAAAATTGTCACAGTGGTTAAGACATTTCTCTAATTTCACACTTCTCCGTTTGTTATTTTATATTCATTATTTTTCGCAGACATCTATTTTCAAATCATTCAACTTGCTTTTTATCTTTAGTCATTTTTCCCAAATCCTAGCATATGTTAGGGTTGATACAACATTTTAATTGAAAATTCTTTTAGTTTTTAAAACTATATAACTTGATTCCATATTTTTTTAGAGTTTTAAAAACTGATGTTTTTGTAATTTGTATCATAATTCTTTTTTTAAATTTTGTAATCAAAATTGATACCTAAAAGGGGAACTGCTCTGTTTTTTACTTTTAGATTCCAAGTGATATCTGAATTACTTGCCAAAAATTTTTTTTATTATATTTTTTTTTCATAGCTTTTTCTTCCCAAATTCATTAGATCCCAAATTGTCTGTTTTTCTTCATATCTTGGTTGTTTTACTTAACAAGGCAATATATCTCAAAAACCCAAAACTTCATGATATTTTCTCCCCAAACGTGCCAGTTTCGCCCCACAACATTTTCGGATCACCTAGTCAATGGGCCCCCCAAACAATAGTGGGGAAGAATATAACCTGTTTTACCGGTTTTCCCATAAAATCCGGGGCCCCATCAGGAAATGCCCCTGGAACCATCATAGATGCTCTTGTAATGTTTTTTTTTTTTGTCTGTATTCCAACATCTCAGAATATTCCCAATGAATCTGTAGATATCAAAAACTTTTTCAAACGAAATTTAGTATAACTGGGTTGTTTTTTAATATGTTCCTCCAAAATTAGTCGTAGGATAATTTTTTTGGGCTAAGGGGTTTTCATTTCTGCTTTTTTTATTTCCCTCATTCATGTATGTCCAGGCGTGTAAAGGTACTACTGTTTCTTGAACGGCTGGATCTGTTCACCAACAATGAAATCCACAAGGACTCAGCATTTTGCCATTTTGATGGGTTGCATGAAATGATATTTTACTTTGATTTTCTTCGTTCACCTCCTCCGTATAGTGCTGCACATTATTCTCTGAAAATGGAAATATTCTTATAGATGACAAATACCTGATTTCACTAATTTAGCCTGATTTTCACATTTTGTGTACTTGTAAATTTAATTTCCCTAATCACGGTAGGCCATTTTCGCACAGTCGTTTACCCCTTAGCTGACTATCCCCCCAATTTGATCCCCAAATTTCATGGAATGTCAGCCCAACATCTGGGGGCTGAACGTAAATAAAGGTCTGGTAAAGCCCACCATTAAAGATTGTGTTTTTATGTCACGGTCCAACTGGTAGTGGATCCTCTCTATCAGTAGAAAAAAAATCTTTTTCATCGGTAAATCTGTGTTTTAAAAATTTCGGAAAGTCAAAGGATGACAGCTTTGTATGAAGTATTCTTGTTTTGGGGAAACTTTCGGGGGAGGGGGGTCTCGTGGTAGGTTAACCCCTTTTGCCCTGTTTTTGAATCCTGTGGCTAATGGTTAAGCCTTTTCCCTGTGTGTCAAGGTCTCTGTGGCAAAATGGTTGCCCCCCCGGGTGGTCGAAGGTCATGGTTAAACCACAGCGCCGTTCTTTTCCCGAGTGCATTTTTTTCCCAGAGACCCCAGGATTGTTGCTGGGCTACAAAGGGTCTCCTTTGCAATACCCCGGCAGGTGGCGTGCCATTTCCGGAGGGGAACCCCAGCCATGGGGGGTAAAACGCGAATAAGTCAATCCCGGCTTGAAAACCCCAAAACCCTTGATATTTTGTCCCCCAATGATGAATCTTTCTCTATCTATCCTGTCTCTTCTGTTTTTTTTGATGATTTTCAAGATGTAGTCCCAATTTTCATTAATTTTCTTTCCCCTTGATACAGTACAATCAACATCATTTGTTAAATTAGCATCCCATAGTCCTTTCAACCATTTAATGCCTTGATAATAGGGATGACATCAACATGTTTGGAAATGAAAGTTTTTATTCAAAAAAAGACGAGATGTTGAATGTCAGAAGTATTTTCGATATTTTGTTCCAAAAAAGCTAACCATCCGGGAATTAAATTTTCGATTAATTATCTAGAACCATATCCGGGTTCTTTTTTCATTGCCTTTCGATCTAATTTTTTTTGCATCACTAATTCAATGATAATGTTTCTTCCAAATAACCCCGTTGTTTAATCCCTCTCCCTTACATATAGATCAATAATCATACGCAAAAACGATCGTATGCGACCCCAAATTCTACATTACACTGATTAATACCGAAGGATCTCAGTGAATAGAGCATGCAACAAATAAAGAATCTTAAAAAACCATATAAACTGCCCTAATATATATAAAACAATTCAATGCTGCTGTCATAAAAAAAAAATAGCCCCCCTGTCACCAATTGTCAAAGTTTGGAGATGTTCCTTTTCCCAATAATGACATAGATGTCGAAATATGTAATATAGGAAAAAAAATAAATGAAAAAGGGTTTACGTTAAATATAAATAACTTATCTGAAAAAAAGTTCCCATGTCTTGAATCATCCCAATTCCAAAAGTTTGGGGAAAAACCACGAGATTGCCCCGGGAACTTCAATCAGGTCCTTTTTTATTTTATTCTTGTAACTCATGCCACTCGCTGGGGCAAAACTTTCGGCTTATGGATTTTTTTTTGGGTTTGCGTTGTAAGGAGAGGAGAGAAAGAAAAAAATGTGAAAGTTTGAATATCTTGGTTTTCTACAACAGATTTTGGGAGGGAAATTAAAAAGAAGAACAAACATGATTTACAAAAATTAAATAACTAAAATCAAAAAGGGAAAAAAAAGAGGCAGAACACCACTTTTTGGGAAATGAGGGGTTTAAAAAGCAGGGACATTTAAAAAGCAGTGAAAAAAAATATTGCTTTTGAATGTAATTGTTACAGAAGAGTTTTTGGATATCTGGACAGAGAAGAGAACAAAAGATCTATCCAGAAAGAACTCAAAAAGAAAAAAACCTGGCTGATCATAAATAAAAAGAGAAAATTGAGGTATTAGGGACATAAAAAAAAGACAGAAGGGTTGGGAAGACAAGGGGAAAAAGGGGATCACGGAAAGATGGATTCAGGATGTGCCTGATGGTTTAAATGGGCTGCGGGTGAGACATCTGGCCTATGAGAAGAAAATTTGATGACTTTGGGGTGGCAAAGTTCTGCTCAGGACAAGCTATTTGAGGATGATGAAGGAGGGGAAAAGCGTGGGAAACATCATCCTTTATATTAGCATTTTAAAAAACACCTGAAAAGGTATTTAGTATCCCCTTACATTGTGACCAACATCGGCAACAGTTAAATGTTATGAATTTTCCCAAATACAACATTTCAAAGGGATATGTCAGCTGTATACAAAGGAACTACCGGATTGACAGATAAAATAATGGTATTTTGGGAATATCGGGAATTTTTAACGTTGCATTATCCGTTAATCATTGCAATTTGGTTGGGTTTTTTTATTGGGATAAATGATGGCTTAATCACCAAATATATTCTATGAAAATGTCTTCAAAAAAAAATGGAGGATGACTATTCATTAGTTAAAAGGTTATGAAATCGGGGTTGAAATGTCCTGGCACCAAAAAGACGGGAGAATACAAGTACAGGTTGACCCTGAGACAGGCTTTTTTTGGGGCAGAACGTGAAGCAGACTGGGCGACAACTCGTGACATAAACTTGAAGAGGAAAAAAAATACCCCGGGTGCTACATCCATTGTATCACGAGACTAACGGATGGCGGATTATCATAAACATCTTCAAGATCAATTTTCCTGTCATCGTTTCCCACCCCTTTTAATGAAATACAATAATTTTGGTTTATGCGAACACAGAGGCGATGTATTGGTACTTTTCCAAGGGGGTTTTCATTCAAGATTGTGACGGGGCCTTCCGGATATGTTCAGGTTAGCTCCAAGCAATTATCTTTTAAAAAGTCCTATAGTTCTTTGCTGATGATTTTAGAGAGTGGAATAAAAAGTTGTTCCCGCACTGTTAAATGTTTAGTACCGGGACATTAACATAAATCTGGTTCTCTAAATTGGATTATTCCCCCCCTCCTCTTACCCTTACACAAAGAGTACTCAAATATTTTAACCCAAATTTGATTATATAAGACAACAATCAAGTCTTCAATGAAATATATAAAAATGTTATTTTTATGTATCATATTTTATTTGTTTACATACGTTAAACTAAACAATGTATCAAAGTTTGATTCTTATTGATAATAAACTTTTTAGTTACATGTACCCAAAGTTTGATTCTTACATTGAAAAAAATTTTTCTTAATACAAGTTTGTTTCTTACTTGATAATAAACCTTATTCATGTCAAAATTTTGATTCATTGATATTAAACTTTTAGTTACATGTATCAAAGTTTGATTCTTACATTGATAATAAACTTTACTTCATGTATCCAAATTTTGATTCTTACTTGATAATAAACCTTCACATGTTTTAAGGGTTTTAATATAAAAATATAAACCTCTTTATATATATATATATATATATATATATATATATATATATATATATATATATATATATATATATTAACTGATTCGGTATGTAGCATTGTGTTAGTTATCTGACACCCCGGATTAAGATGCTTATCTATTTTACCTAGGAGACCCGAACGAACGTTCAGAGAGGCAAAAAAAAGGTCTTTTCCCATGGGGGAGATTGGGAGTTGCCCAAGATAGAGCGGGGAGAAATTCTTGTGGGCCCCCTATGTAATTATAATGGTACAAGGAAATTATTATTATTTATTTGGATGAAACGTGGGGTAGAGGGGGGTTTGTGCAAAATGAAAAGGGCCCTTCTCCATAACCGCATGCTAGGGAAATAGAGGGAACTTTCATCTTTGTTTTTTCAGCCAACACAAAAGCCAGTTACATTGAAAGAAGACAAATAAAACTTTAGGAGAAGAGACTTTTGTATAAAAAGAAAGAAAAGAGAAAAACATAAAAAAGTTGTCACAGTAAAAAACGTCAGAAGTTGTCACAGTAAAGACGAAAAAAGGGCCATATATATACATTTATTTTGGGTTAAAAAATGTGAAATTAAAATTTGCATGACTAGGATGGGGTAGAGTAAAAAGTTTTTTTTAATTTCGGGAATCGAAATCAAGTTTTGTAATTCAGTTCGGGTTGGGGATGACTTTTATTAGCCCTTTTTGGGAAATTTTTGGGGTTGACATTAGTTCTTTCCCCGCAGCTATTAAATTTAATTTTCAAGGGCCCTTGGCGGAAAATTGGAAACCTGCCCCTTAACCTCCACGGGTGACCCGGGGAAACAGACCCGTTCCGGCTCAAGGGGGGGGATCTTAAACTACAGGTAGTGGTAGTAAGCCAGGAAAATAAATTTACCAAAACCCAAAAATAACGCCGATCTCTGGCCGATGCCCCAAAAAAATTCCCGGTTCAAAAAAGTACGAAAAGAAAAGTACGGGGCGATCGAGATAAAAAATCAAACCCCCCTTTTTGGAGAAATGGGGGAATTAAAGGGATGAGAGGTGCACCCCCAAAGCTGAGTCGTGGGCAAAACTCGAGCCCCCCAGTCAAGCAAAAAGTGTTCAAAATTACGGGAAACCGGAAAGGGGTGAACAAAAATTTTTTACCCCCAAGTAGCCCCCCATCCGATGGGGGAATCCCAACATAAAGGAATGGGGGGTATAAAAATTTAAAAAAATGACCAACTCCCGGGAAAAGGGTCCAAAGCAAATTCCCCAGCTGGGGGGGATGGGGAACCCCTTAAGAAGGTGAAAACGAATAAAAAAAAGCCCCTTTTAAAAACCAGCGCGCTGTTCTACATGGGAAGGAAATGCGGAAAACCCGTACATGAGGAAAAAGCGGGGAAAAAACATTTGGAAAAGTTGTTGGGGAAAAATTTAAAAAGTTGGGTTAAAAAACCCAAGAAACTACCCCCCCTTAAAAAAATTAGGTACCGTTGGGTCCCAAAACCATAAATTCCCGGAAAGAACTGGGGGGGGGAAAGGGTTTGGGGAAACCCAAATGAAAAATGGGTTTTTTTTAATTGTCTAAAAAAACTGCCCCCCCGGGAAAACCCGGGCAGGGGAATAAAAAAAAAAAAAAGGAAACCCCTTTTAACCTGGTTTTTATAGGTAAATCCCAGTGTTGGGCCTGTATTTTTTTTGACCATCTTTCGATTGGGGGTGGGGTTTAAATCACCCCGGGCCTTTTTTTTCCCAGAGCATTTTCGGCCCCCAGTGAGGCTGGGTCGACCTGAAAAAACCGGGTAGCGGTTGGGAAAATTCCACGCGCTGGGGGAGTTAAAACCGGACCACAACCCTTTGAAAGCGGGGTTTTTTTCCAAACAACGCCTACCGCGGCTCTCAGGTCAGGGTACTGTTGAAAACAACTAAACCCCAAAAGAATTTTGGGGTTGATTGGGAGCGAAAACCCAAAGGGTTTTGATAGGGGGTTGGGACCCTCAAAAAAATTTTATTTGTGTGCAGCCCCGGGAAAAAGTGTTTCCCGGAGACGGGGAAAATCGAGAAAAACCCCTTTGAAAATTTTTGGGAAAAACCATATGGCCTACCAAATCTCCTCCCCCGGAACAAATCACCGGGAAAAAAAAATGTATGGCCGAAAAGGAAAGGGGGTTTGTTTACAACCCCCATTGGCTAAAGGGCCCTTTTTGGACGCCGATCTTTCCCACAGATGACGCCCTTTGGGCCGCTCCAGATAAATAAAGACTAAGAAAACCAACAAAAGGGGATCGTTGGTTGGGAAAAAGAAAACCCCAAAAAGGAAAACCCCGCACCCCAAGGGGGTCGAAAATCGTTGGTTTTTCCTTAGCGACCTCCCCCAGTCGGGCGCATGAAGGCTAACCTTTTTCCCGAAGATCAGCCAAATTTACGGCCCCAAAGGATCATTAAGGAGTTTCACGTTGCGTATGGAACACCTCAAAAAAACGGGAAAGCCGTTAAAAGGGGGGCCCCCCGAAAACCCAAATTCCAAAACCAACTCTGCCGAAAAAGGGGAAAAAGGATTAGGTCCCCCCAAAACAATCCTTTTTAAAGGGAAACAAGTTTCAATTCCCGGGTCGGTTTGGGGCTGTCCATATGGTTAAAGGGAAACCCTGTAAAAATTATAGGCCCACCCCAAAAACTAAAATAAGAAGCACAATACCGGGGTGTAAGGGTTTCCCCGCCTAAATTTAAGGGATGAACGAAAAACAAAGAAGAAAAAAGGGTTGGAAATGTAATGATATGAAATTTTTTTTGCACTGATAGGGTTTAAAATAGTACAAATTTATACCAAAAAATATTGGGTCATCAAAGCTTTAACTTTTTTTAAAATTTGCGGGTTTATCGTCACTTTTTCGTTTTGTAAAACTAAAATTACTTTGTTTGTACTGTTTAAATTTTTTTTAAAAAAAAGATGGCAAAAAAATTCGGGTTTTGCTAACGGGGAAAAACACAGAATGGGGTTTTGGGATTTTTGTCAAAAAATTAAGTAGTCTTTTTTTTACTAATAAAAAAAATTTAAAAAAATTTAAAATGCCCTTATTTTTGTAAAACCGCGCGTTGTAGGACAGGGGGGGACTTTAGCCAAAAGTAAATGGCTGCTGAAAAAGGTTTTGGAAGCTTTTAAAGTTTAGTATTTTTCATGTATGCCCAAGAAAAAAATTACCCTTCTTTTGAAATTAAAACAAGAGTCTCCCTAATAAATAAATATAACTGAAAAACCCCAATTTTTTTTGTTTACTTACACATATTTAAAAAAATAATATTGGTTTTTCACAAATTTCGGTTTATATATATTTAAAAAAAAAAAGAAGAGATATATTTTTGCTTTTTTGTATATATATATATATAAAATACCCAATTGTCTTAGATTTAATGATTTAAAGAACAAAGATAAAGTATAAAAAATAAGCCCCAAAACCCCCATTTTGGGAAGCCCTTAGTTTTCTGTTCCCCTGCCAAATCTTTTTCCCAATAAAATACCCAATTAAAACAACCCCGTTTTTTAACCAGTACAGTCGGATGGTGTAGTTAAAATCATTAAAAAAGTTCTACAAAATTTCAATTTTTGTCTTTTTTCTCTTTTTAATTACCTTTTTAAAAGGCTTTTTTTAAAAATACTATATCCCCGTTTTTGCCCAAATAACTTAATTTATTAGGATTCCCGAAACCTCCCCGGGGTTTTCCAGACCCGATCTGATATGGTTTAACCACCTCGGTTTGGGAAAATTTCGTAGATCGCCCAAAATCAATCAATGAAAAAAGAAATATGAATTTTTATCCCAAAACAGGCCCAAATAAAACCCAAAATTTTTTTATATTTGCAAAACCAATTGATTGACATATCTTAAAAATGTTTTAATGGGGGCAAATAAAAAAACCGGGATGTGCCCAAAAAAGGGAGCTGAAAACATACGAAAGTGCAATTAAAAATTTGGGGGGTTAAATAGCAGCCCCTTAACCAAAAAGGGGTTAAATTTCAAAGTTGTGTGTTTATTTCATTTTTTTCCCCAAATTTGAAAAGAAAAAAAGGGCGTTTATTTTTGGAACTTTAAACTTTACAAAACAAAGTGAAAAAGTTCTTAAAATTTGGCCCTTTTTCCCAAAAAGATCAGCTTTCTTAGTTGGAAAGAAAAATACAACATCACCACCCAAGAAAGTTGGAAATGTGATACACAGGGAGACAAAATTTTTGTTAAAAAAACTACACGAAATGGACCCCAGGAATAAAAAAAAAACCCAAAAAGCCCAAAAAGGGACCTAAAAACAGAACAGTAGAATTTTTAATTTCCAAAAAATAGTAGTGAACCCCCAGATGAAACACAACCAAAAGACGGTAAAACGAGAAGAATGGTTATTTTTTCGTCCTAAATGTCAGGGGGCGGAATTTGAAAAAGAAAGAAGAAGAAGAGAAGAAGAAAAAAAAAAAGAAAAAGGGGGGCAAGAGAGAGAGGAAGGGGGAAATTTTTATATCTCGGCAAAAACTTTTAAAAACAAATATATAAAATAAACGATCACGTTGAGACCTTTTCCCATCTTCTTTTTAAACCCCTTTCTTTTAAAAGTTTTTTTTTCCCTTTGGGACGATTTATATTGTAATGCAAAACCCCCGGTATACTGGTTTTGGGTGTTTCAAAATACAGGGGAAACCAAAATTTTTTTTAAAGGAATGCAAAAAGGGGTTATTGATGCCCAGAACACAAAACAATTTTCCCCTGAACCCCCAAACCCGTACACTTACTGATCGCCAACGCCAGCAGGACATGGTGTTGGATTGTTTAAATACAGTATTTATTGGTCAACTTTTTCTCATTTGTATCGTCAAAAAATAGAAAACCGGGGAGATTCTTAACAAAATACGAGTCATTACACCCGGACATCAAATATTGGTAATCAAACATTTTTTTTCCCCTTGGGTTCTAACCCTTTTTTCCCCCCAAACGGGAAATTTAAAAGGGATTTTCCCTGACATTTTTTATGTGTTTTGGAAATAGTGTTTTATTTCCTCTGTTATATCTGAAGCCCCCACTTTTATATTTTTTTTACGTTACTTTAAAAATATACAATCAATATACAGTCACAGAAACCCAGGGTTAATTATTTCTATTTTTTTTTAAGGGCCCCACCCCGGATTCCCTTTAAATGATTTTTACTCCATAGGGTCCGGCCCCTTCAGCAAAAAAACACGATACCTGTGAGAGCTGGAAAACATGAGCCCCGTAGACCCCAGCAAAATCCTAATAAATTTCTGAAAGAAATGTCTTCAAAAAAAAGGCCCGACGGTTAAAGGAGAAAATCCACGATCTCGGAACCGCGAAAACCAACCCCCCAACCCCAAGAGCCCTGTAGTTTTTTTTACTTGGTAACGTTAGTCTGCCCCACAAAATACATAAACCAAATTACCATAATGTTTTTAACTAAAATTTTCCCTACTATTCTTAAAAAAATATAACTATTTTTAAACATTAAAACTGAACATTTTTTAAAACTATTTTCCCAAATTTAAAATTAACAAAAATTTAAACAAATTTAACACAGTTAACATATAACTAGTTACAAAATTTTTGGGTTCATAAACATTAACTAATTATTATATATTTAAGTGACGCCAATTTAAAATATGTCGACTAATTTTATTATATTCGGTGACTAACTAATTATTATTATTCGGTGATTTACTAATTTTTTATTTATCAGTGACCCCCAAAAAAAAGGAAAAACCCCAGGCCCAGACAACATAAAACGGGAAAAAAATAAAAGCAACAGGCAATTGGGAAAGGCGTTTTAACAAAATTATTCAATAATCTACAACCGGGAATTGACCCAAAAGATTTGACAATCCATTTTTAGGCCCCTCCCAAAAAAAGAGGAAGATAGAATGCAAAAAACTGCACAACCCAGCCTCATGAGTCACTGTAAAAAAATTACTTTTCAGAAATTTGAAAAAAGGGCAAAAACAAAATAAGCCCAAATTTAAAGGAAGAACAAATGTGGTTTTGTTAAACGCAGAGGAACAAACAACCAATATATAAAAAAATTCAATAAGGGAAAAGATCAATAGAAAAATTTGGGGACTTATACCCTTTTTTTTATAGACACAAAAGCTTTCGATAAAAAAAAACAGGGGGGAAATAATCAGATTTTAAAAAGTATAAATTTTGGGATGGTAAAGATTTTAGACTGATAATAATTTGTACTGGAAACAAAAAAGATTAGACTGAAGGTAAGTTTGGGAATCTATCAGGCGAAAACAGTTGGGGGTACGAAAAGGGTTACCCCACCAGACCTATTCCTTATATGGGAAAAAACATAAATGGGGATCTATAGAAGAAAAGACAGGAATAAAGTGGGGGACAAAATATAAAACAACCAAAAATACCTGATGACACAATTTCATGGCAAAATAAAACGATTCAAGACTTGATAGACATACTGGGTGAGAAAAAGGGAAAAGGGGATTTAATGAATATAAAAAAAACAGGGTTAGGGGGTTTTTCCCCAAAAAAAAAGAAACAAAAGCAATATCAAAATAAATAACCCCAACATTTTGGAAACAAGTCCATCGATTCAAGTATCAAAGGACTTTCCCCTTAACCCAGAGGGAAGATGTGAAAAGGGTTAAGGGAAATTAACGAAAGCGGAATGAAAATAAAAGGGAAACACATTTGGGAAAACCCCTCCCCAAAATGTTTTTCGGGTTGGTCCCTAACCCCATTTAAAACCCAATTTTAGTATCGGGAACCCGGGACCCCGAAAAAAACAATAAAACGATCATTGGCCACAGAAAGGGTTTACAGAAGAATGGGGGAAAATTTCCCAGGGACAGAAAAAAAAAACAAACGTGGGGGGTTTTAAATCAGGTTCAAAAAGAAACCTTATAAAAAAAATAAGAATGGACAATAAAGGTTCTTCGGGCATATAATGCAAGAAAGGTTTAGAACTTTTGGGTACGGTAAAATTAGGGGGAGAGATGGGGAAGACAGGGAGAAGGGGGAGGCCCCGGTCAGGTTCGACAAATTTTCGACGGGGGGAAAACTGATTACATGCACCCAAGCAAAAGGGTTGGGGAGAGACCGATCCCTCGCCGGCGGGCAGGGATTTGATTGACCGGCCCGAAAATTTTATAGGGGGAGTGACCCCCAATTATTTTTCGAAATAGGACGAATTTTTCCCAACTTTTTCCCATTGACCCCCAATTAGTATGAATACTGCCCAAAATTATTTCTTTAAAATTTCTGAATAATTTTATTAATCAATGTTAACGATAACACTGACTAAATATTTTTCAATCAATGTTAACGTATAACACTGACTAAAATTTCTATCAGTTTAACTAAAACACTGACTAAATATTTTTCTACACCTTTTAAACCGTAAACACGACTAAATATTTTTCAATCAGTTTTAAAATTATAACACTGACTAAATATTTTTCATACCAATGTTAACGATAACATTTCCCAAATATTTTTATAAGGGTTAACGATAACACTTTTTTAAATATTTTTTCTTTCATTGTTAACGAAAACCTGATTAAATATTATATACATTAGTATTAACGCCTAACATGCCCAAAATTATGTATATAAATTTTGTTAATTTGAAAATAACAACCAAAACCTAAAATATTATCTATATAAATTTAAGGGCATAACAACTAAATATTATTTTAAAAAGGGCTTTTTTAATTTTTAATAATGAACTAAAATTTTCAAAAAATTTTTACCCGTTTAAATAAAACTGACTAAATATTATTCATATAATTTTAAAAATGAAAAATAACTTTTTTGATTTAAAAGGTTAACTACAAAATTTTAATTAAAACCCGGGGAAAAAACACTGAAAAAAAACTTTAAAAATTCATATCAATGTTAACGATAACCCCTTTTTTAAAAAAATTTCATACGTTTAACGAAAAATGACTAAAAAATTTTTCAATATTAACGATCCCATGACCAAATATTATATATAACAATGTTAAGATAACTTTCCGCCCCTTTTTGCCGGGGTTTATTGTTTTCCACAACATAATTTTTAAATTTTTGTTTTTATATTTTTCTAAATAATAAACAACAAAAAAAAATTTTAAAATAAATTACATTTTAAAAACCCGGAATCATTTTCAAAACAGCCCCGCACCCTTTTAATATCCCAAAACTCGGGACGGCTACCCCTTCCCTTTTGGCCCGACAACTATCAAAAAATGTCACGGAAAAAACTCCCCATTCAAATTTCCCCGACCAGCGCCGAAAGTGTTAGATATTCTCAAATTTCCCCGTCATAAAAAATTTTTATAAATATTGATGCATTTAGGGGGAAAGGGTATTGTCATGGTTCGAGACTTTAATTTACGTTGGGGGAATTTTTGTGTTATTTAGATATATTGGGGTGAAGATGTTGAAACAATTTAAACCTTCAATGTAATAAATATAAAGTCGGGGCCCGGATCTGATAAAAATGTGAACATCTGAAGAAATGTTTCCGCCAGGGGGCTGATAGGGGTTGAAAAGAGAGAGAGTGGTGTTTTAAAAAACATGGGGGAAGAAAATATAATAAAGGGGGTTGATAGTGGGGTTGAGAGAGAGAGAGAGATAGATGGGGATGTGGTGTTTTAAAAAAAAAGGGAGAAAAAAAAGAAAATAAAAAGGGGGGATAGAAAAAGCAAAAAGGAAACGAGAAAGTAAAACCAAAATTTTTTTTTGTAAAAAAAAGAAAAATAAAGAGAAGAGAGAGAGAGAGAGAGAGAGAGGGGGGGTGGGGGGGGAGGGAGGGTTACGATTCAACGGGAAAAAATTTCTGAAGAAAAAACAAAACCCAAAGGAAAAAAAAGAAATTCAACACGGGGGAACGTTAGAATGTTTGGATTGGCGTGAAGAGGGAAAACGGGGGGAATGATGGACTAGTGTGACGGGGGAGAAAGAATGATGGACTAGAAGGGGTAAGAAAGGAAGGGTTTGGGGGGGGAATTGGGTGGGACTATGTGACGGGGAGCCTTTTAGAATGAGGGGAACTAGGGGAAGGGAAGTTAGAATGGAGGAAAAATTACGGGGAGAAGGGGTTAAAAGGGTGGACTAGTGTGACGGGGGGGGAAGTTATAAGGGATGGACTGGTGGGGCGAGGTGAACGTTAAAAATGAGGGGACTAGGGGACGAGGGAAAACGTTGAATGAGGGGACAGGCGGAGGGAAGAACGTTAGAATGATGGACTAGTGTGACGGGGGAGAAGTTGAATTTTGGACTGGGTGCCGGGTAAAATTTTTAGAAATGATGGACTGGTGACGGGGGGAAAACGTTAAAATGATGGACTATGTGAGGGGAAAAAACGTTGGAATGATGGACTAGTGTGACGGGGGAACGTTGGGAATGATGGACTAGGGGACGGGGGAAACGTTAAAATGATGGACTAGTGTGACGAGGGGAAAAACGTTAGAATGATGGACTAGTGTTTGGGGGGGGCGTTAGAATGATGGACAAATTGTGATTCGGGAGAACCCCGGGAATAGAGAAAAAAGGGGAAAGATTGGGGGGAATTTTAAAAAATTGGGACAAAATTACTGGGGAAAATTTTTAAAACAAGGAAAATTTTTAAAGGAAAAGTTAAAAAGGAATATTACTGGGGAAAATTAAAAAACAAGGAAAATTATTATTTGGGGAAAACTATAAAATGGGGGAAAATTTTATGGGAAAACTAAAAAATTGGGGACAAATGTGACGAGGGGGGAATACTGGGGAAGGGAAAAAACCCCAAATTTTTCGAGGCAACGAAAAGAAGAATGGAACGGGATATCGGGGCCAACGTAACTTTTGGGACGGGGGAAACCATGAGCTTTCATACGAAAGGAAAGGAAAAGGGGTTCCCATTTTATTTCCCCTTTCAATAAAAAAAACATTATAAAAATTTATTTTTTTTTCCCATCTTTTTCCCATTCTCATTTAGATTGGGGTTTTTGGGGGTTGCCCAAAAAAAAGGGGCACCCGTCCCCCTCAGTTTAAAAATCATGTTTTTTTGGGACGCTGGGTGTTCACCCTTTTCTTCCCCGTCTGCATTTTTGGGCAGTTTTGCGGGATATTTTTTATGATTTCTGCTTCCCGTTTGTCTGACATTTTTCCCGGAAGTTTGGGGCCACTTTGTGATGGGGTTTCTGACATTCTTACTGCGTGACTAAATCTCTAAACAGATTAAGCACCGAAAGAACCGTTACCCCATTCCTCATTGGGGGGGTCGTTGAACCATGCTTGCCCCCAACCCCGGGGTGCACCCTTTTTCCCCTTGAAAGATTTTTTTTAGGTTAGCTTTCCCCAGGGGACAAATGCATCCGTTTTAGCCAAACCCCCTTTTAGCCCCTTTTTACACAGCGGGCGGTAAAAATTTTTTCTATTCTTTACCCCAAATAATTTAAACAGACCCCTGGACGATATTTCATTCAAACACCATTAGAAATCTGACCAAAAAGGGTCTTCCCAATAAAAATTTTTAATATTTTTGGCCATTTTCTCCCACACCCACCCCAAAAGTAATTTTCTGGGTGGTGAGATTTTTCATTCACGGAAAAAACATTAGAAATTGATCTGAATTTTTTTCTCCAAAAGGAAAACCAATTTTAATTCAGTTTCTCCCAACCTCATCCCAAAGTAATGTCTGTGTGGTGAATTTTTTTTAAAACACGCATTAGAAACTGATCTAATTTGGGCCTTCACCTCATCCCAAAAGTAATGTTTGGTGGGAGATATTTTTATTCAAAGGCAAAAATCTCACCTGAATGTGGTTTCCCCTTACCCCAAAGTAATGTCTGTGTGGTGACATATTTCTTTAAGGGAACCCGCATTGAAATCTGATCTAAATGTGGTCTCTCCCCTCATCCCAAAAGAAATTCGGTGGGGAAAACAGGTTGTGAAATAAAAACCAAGAAAGGAATTAGAGAGGCGTTAGATGGAAGAGAAACAAAGAAAAAAAAATAGATGTATATCTAAAAAAGGAGGTGTAAGAAAACGTTTACAGGCAAAAAAATGGTTTTTGAATGTAGGTGATCACCGGTGTAAAGGGAATCGTGTATATACATGTTCGGTAAAACTGTTTTTGATATACATGTTGGTTTTCTGTGTTTGGGTCCCACTCCGAAGGGAAAGCCCCCCGTTTTTCCAATTAGGGCCCTGGTCCCGGGACAAGGCAGAGGCAGACCAAGAAGAAGAGGGCCAAAAAATTTTAAAAAAAAACCGAATATGCCCATCGACAAGTGAATGAACTGGCTAGAAAAGGAACCCCCGGGATTAAAAAAAAAAAAACGCCCTATAAAGAATACCACCTTGATGATGATATATATAATTAAAAACATAAGATGGACTTAATCAACGATTGGTTAAATCTAAAAGTTGGGGAAAAAGAATGGGTGAAAAAGGGGACATATTTTTACATCAATCCAAACAACAAAATTCAAACTTTTCTTTTTTAAACCCAACAACCTTTATTTTTGTGTTTTCCCAAGTTTTTTTTTGTGGGGGTTGGGGTTTCAAGTATTATTTCAATGCCCAAAATTTTTTTGGGGGAAGTAGAATTTTAAAATTTTACCTGAATAAAAAAGTTGGGATATGAAAAATTTATCATAAAATAGAAAAAAAAGGTAAGATGTGGAGAAAAAAGAGAAAAAAAAAAGAAAAAAAAAGGGTTATTTGCGTCTAAAGCTTATACTTGTTTCTCGAGTTTATCGGAAAAAAAGGGTTTTTTTCTTTAAAGGGTTAAAAACATTTTTGTTCTTTGTTGTGGTACGTCGGGAACCCGTGAAGCTTTCCCCAAATTTTTAAACCTATAAAGTCAAAATTTTAAAAGTAAATCACTAGTATTGTTAGTTTTTTTGTTGTCACTACAGGGAAACAGGGTTTTCAAGGTACGGTTTTTTTTTTTTTTTTTAAAAATTTTTTTTTTTTGGGGGGGAAAAAAAAATAACCCCCAAAAAGGGGGGGGAAAAAAAGGGGGGGGGAAAAAAAAAATAAAAAAAACCCCCAAAAAAAACCCCTTTTTTTTAAAAAAAAAAAAAAATTAAAAAAAAGGGGGGGGAAAAAGGGGTTTTGGGGGTTTTGAAACCCCCAAAAAAATTTTTTTGGTCACCGGGGGTTTTTTTTTTTTTTCCCCCAACCCCCCAAAAAAAATGAATTAAGGGTTTTTTGGCCTTTTTTAAATTTTTTGGGGGAAAAACCCAAAATTTTTTTAAATTTCCCCCTTTTAAAACCCGGTTTTAAAAAAAAAAAAATTTTTTTTAAAACCCCAAAAAAAAAAAATTTAAAATATTGGTTTTTAAAAAAGGGGGAAAAAAAAAAAAAAGGGAAATTTTTTTAAAATTTAAAAATAAAAACCCAAAAAAATTTTAAAAAAAAAAAAAATTGGGGCATTTTTAAAAAGGCCCCAAAAATGGAAATTAAAAAAAAAAAAACTTAAAAAATTTTTAAAAAAAGGGGAAAAAATTTGGGGGGGTTTAAAAAAAAACCCAAAAAACCCCCCAAACCCAAAAAAAAACCGGTAAAAGGGGGAAAAAAAAAATTTCCCAAAAAAAAAGGTTTTAAAAAATTTAAAAAGGGAAAAAAAGGAAAAGAAAAAACCCCAAAATTTTAAAAAAAAAAAAAAAGGGGGAAAAAGGGGGGGGGGGGGTTTTTTAAAAAAAAAAAGAAAAAAAAAAAAAGGGCCCCAAAAAAAAAAAAAAGGGGGCCCCGGGTTAAAAAAAACCCCCCAAAAAGGAAAACCAAATTTTGGGGAAAAAAAAAAAATTTTTTTTGGGCCCCCCTTTAAAATTTTTTTTTTTTTTCCCTTTTTAAAAAAAAAAGGTTTTTTTTTTTAAATTTTTTTTAAATAAAAAAATTTTTTAAAAAAAAGGGGTTTTTAAAAATTTTTTTTGGGGCCCCCCTTTTTAAAAAGGGGGCCCCTTTTTTTTTTTTCCCAAAAAAAAAAAAAAAATTTAAATTTTGTTAAATTTTTTTTTTTTCCCAAAAAAAAAATTTTTTTTAAAAAAAATTTAAACAATTCCTTTTTTTGGTTTGGGAATTTTTCCCCCTTAATTTTTTTTTTTTTAAATTTTTTTTTTTTAAAAAAAAAATTTTTTTTTTTTTTTTAAAAAAAAAAAAAAAAATAAAAAATTTTTTTGGGGTTTTTTTTTTTTTTTTGGGGTTTTTTTTAAAAAAAATTTTTTTTTGGGAAAAAAAAGGGAAAAAACCCCCCAAAAAAAAAAGGGGTTTTTAAAAAAAAATTTTAAAAAAACTTTTTAAAAAAATTTTTTGTTTCCCCCCAAAAAAATTTTTTAAATTTTTTTTTTGGGGTTTTTTTTAAAAAAAAAAAAAATAAAAAGGGGGGTTTTTTAAAAAAAAAATTTTTTTTTCCCTTTTTTTTTTTCCCCCCCCCAAAAAAAAATTTTTTTTGGTTTTTTTTTTAAAGGGAAAAAAAAAAATTTTTAAAAAAAAAATTTTTTTTTTTAAAAAATTTTTTTCCCCCAAAAAATTTTTGGGCCCTTTTAAAAAAAAAATTTTTTTTTAAAAAAAAAAAAAAGGGGGCTTGGAAAAAAAACCCTTTTTTTTTTAAAATTTTTTTTTTTAAAAAAAAAAAAAATTTTTTTTTAAAAAAAAACCCAAAAAGAATTTAAAAAAATTTTTGGGGTTTAAAAAATTTTTTTTTTTCCCTTTCCCCCAAAAAAAAAATTTAAAAAAAAAAAAATTTTTTAAAAAAATTTAAAAATTTTTAAAATTTTTTTTTAAAATTTAAAGGGGCCCCAAAAAACCAAAAACAAATTAAAAGGTTTTTATGTTCCTTTGGGGGTTTTTTGGGGGTTTTTTTTAAAAAAAAAAATGAAATTTTTTTTTTGGGTTTTTTAAAAAAATTTTTCCCCCTTTTGAAATTTTTTTTCCCCAAAAAAAAAAAAAAAAAAGGTTTTTTTTTTTTTTTTCCCCTTTTTAAAAACCCCCAAAAAAAAACCTTTTAAAAACCCCTTTTTTATTTTAAATTTTTTTTGGCCTTTTAAAAAAAAATTTAAAATTTTTTTGGGGGGGGTTTTTTTTAAAAAAAAAAAATTTTTTTAAAAAAAAAATTTAAAATTTTTTTAAAAAAATTTTTAAAAAATTAAAATATTTCCCAAAAATTGGTTTTTTTTTAAAATTTTTAAAAAAAATTTTTAAAAAAATTTTTTGTTTTTTTTAGAACCTTGAAAATTTTGGGGAACCCAAAAAAAAATTTTTTTTTTTTTTTTTTTAAAAAACATTAAAAACAAAATTTTTTTAAAAAAAACTTTTTGTAAAAAAAAACCGTTTTCCCCAAAAGGGGGAAAAATTAAAAATTTTTTTTTTGGGGCCCCCCCCCGGGGGGGGGAAAAAATTTTAAAAATTTTTAAAATTTTTTTTGGGGGGGGAACCTTTTTTTTTAAATTTAAAAAAAAAAAGGCCCCCGTGGGCCTTTGGGATTAAAAACCCCCCCAAAAAAATTTTTTTTAAAAATTTTTGGGAGTTTTAATTTTTTAAAATTTTTTTTTAAAAAAAAGGGAAAAAAAAAAAAAATTTTTTTTTTTTTTTAAAAAAAAAAAAAATTCCCTTTTTAATTTAAAAAAAAAAAATTTTAAAAAAAAATTTCAAAAAAAATTTTTTTTTTTAAAAAAAAAATTTTTTTTTTAAAATTTTTTGGTTTTTTTTTTTAAAAAACCCAAAAAAAAAATTTTCCCCAAAAAAATTTTAAAAAGGGAAAAAAAAAAGGGGAAAAAAAATTTTTTTCCCCCTTTTCCCCCCCAAAAAAAAAAGGTTTTTTTAAAAAAAAAAAACAAAATTTTTTTTTAAAAAAGGGGAAAAAAAAACCCCCCCCCCAAAAACCCCTTTTTTTTAAAAAAAAAAGGAAAAAAAGTTTTTTAAAAAAATTTTTTTTTCCCCCCTTTTTTTTTTTTAAAAAAAAAAATTTTTAAAAAAAAAAAAATTTTTGGGTTTTAAAAAAAAAAAAGGGGGAAAATTAAAAAAAATTTTAAAAAAAAAAAAAAAAAAAAAATTTTTTAAAAAAAATTTTTTTTCCCCAAAAAAAACAAAATTAAAAAAAATTTTAAAAAAAGGGGGGTTTTAAAAAATTTTAAAAAGAAAACCCCGGGAAAAATTTTTTTTTTTTTATTAAAAAAACCCTTTTTTCCCCAAAAAAAAAATTGGGGGAAAAAATTTTTAAAAGGGTTTTTTTAATTTTTTTAACCAAAAAAGTTTAAAAATTTCCCCCTTAAAAACCCAAAAATTTTTTTAAAAAAGGGGGGGTGCCCTTTCCCAAAATTTTTTAAAAAAAAAAAAATTAAAAACCCCTTTTTTTTCCCCCCCTTTTTTTTTTTAAAAGGCCCCCCTTTTTTCCTTAAACCCCCCCAAAAAAAAAAAATTAAAAAAATTTTTTTTTTTTTCTGAAAAAATTTTTTTTTTTTGGTTTTTTTAAAAAAGGGTTTTTGAAAAAAAAAATTTTTTTTTTTATTTTGAAAAATGGAAAAAACCCCCTTTTTTTTTTTAAAAAAATTTTTTTTTTAAAAAAAAGAAAATTTTTAAAAAAAATTTTAAAAAAAAAAAATTTTAAAAATTTTTTTTGGGAAAAGGGCCAAAAAAAAAAAGAAAAAATTTTGGGTTTTAAAAAAAAAAAAAAAACAAAATAAAATAAAGGGAATTTAAAGGGTTTGGGGAAAAAAAACCCAAAAAAAAAAGGGTTTTTTTAAATTTTTAAAAAAAAAGGGGTTTAAAAAAATTTTTTTCTTTTAAACCCCAAAAATTTAAAATTTTAAAAAAAATTTTTTTAAAAAATTTTTAAAAAAAAAAATTTTTTTCCCAAAAAATTTTTAAAAAAAAATTGGGGTTTGGAAAAAAAAACAAAAAATTAATTTTTTAAAAAATTTTTTTTTTTTTTTTGGGGGGGGAAAAAAAAAAAAATTTAATTTCCCGGGGCCCGGTTTTAAAAAAAAAGGGGGGGTTTAAAAATTTTAAAAAATTTTTTTTGGGGTTTTTTAAAAAGGGGAAAACCCCAATTTTAAACCCTTTTTTTTTAAAAAGGGGGGTTTTTTAAAAAAAAAAGGGGTTTTTTTTCCAAAAAAAGGGGTTTTTTTCCAAATTTTTTTTTTAAAAAATTAAATTTTTTAAAAAAAAATTTAAAAAATTTTTTTTTTTTTTTAATTTTTTTGGGGGGGGGAAAATTTTCCCCTTTTTTTTTTTTTTTTAAAAAATTTTTAAAAAAAAAATTTTTTTTTTAAATTTAAAATTTTTTTTTTTTAATTTTTAAAAAAAAAAAAAAAATTCAGGAAAAAAAAATTTTTTTTTTTTTCCCCAAAAAAAAAAATTCCTTTTTTTTTTAAATTTTCCCAAAAAAAAAAAAAAATTTTTTTTTAAAAAAATAAAAACCCCCCAAAAAAATTTTTAAAAATTTTTTTGGGGCCCTTTTTTTAAAAAAAAAAAACCCAAAGGGAAAAGGAATTGGGGAAAAAAAAAACCCCCCCCCCCCAAAAAAAAACAAAAATTTTCCAAACCCCAAAACCCCCCAAAAAAAAAAAAGGGGGGGAAACCCCAAAAGGAATTCTTAAAAAAGAAAAAGGGGAAAAACCCCAAAACCCAAAAAAATGGAAAAAGGGGAAAAAAATTCAAAAGGGGGGGTTTTTATTTCCCAAAAAAAATTTTTTAAAAAAAAAAAACCCAAAAAAGGGGTTTTTTTACAGGGAAAAAAAAAAAAAATTTTTAAAAAAAAAAAAGGGGGGGGTTTTAAAAAAAAAATTTTTAAATTTTAAAAATTCCCCTTTTAAAAAATTTTTTTTTAAATTTTTTAAAAAAACCTTTTTTCCCCTTTTTTTTGGGCCCCCTTTTTTAAAAAAAAAAAATTTTAAAAAAAAAAATTTTTAAAATTTTTAAAAAAAAAAATTTTTTTTAAAAAAAATTTTTTTTTTTTTTTTGGAAAACCCCCAAAAAAAAAAAAAAAAAGGGTAAAAACCTTTTGGGTTTTTGGGGCCGGGGTTAAAATTTAAAATTGGTTTTCCCCCAAAAAAAAAAACCCCCCAAAAAAAAATTTTTAAAAAAAAAAAAACCCAAAAAAAAAAAAAAAATTTTAAATTTTCCCAAAATTTAAATTTTCCCGGGGGAAAAGGCATTTAAAAAAAAATTTTTTTTTAAAAAAAGTTTTTGAAAAATTTTTTAAAAAAAAAAAATTTTTTTAAAAAAATTTTTTTTTAAAAAAAAAAAAATTTTAAAAAAAAATTAAAAAATTTTTACCCCTTTTTTTTTTTTGAAAGGTTTTTTTAAAACCCAAAAAAGAAAATTTAAAAAAAAGGGGAAAAACCAAAAAAAACAAAAAAACAAAAAAAAGGGGGGGGGGAAAAAAAAAAAAAAAAAATTTTTTTTTTAAAAAAAAATTTTTTTTAAAATTTTTTCCCCCGGGGGGTTTTTTTTTTTTTTTGCCCCCCCTTTTTTTTTTTTTTTTTTTTTTCCCCCCCCCCTTTTTTTTTTTTTTGGGTTTTTTTTTTAAACCAAAATTTTTTTTTTTTTTTTAAAAAAAATTTTTTTTTCCCCAAAAATTTTTTTCCCGGTTTTTAATTTTTATTGGGGTTTTTTAAAAAAAATTTTTTTTTTTAAAAAGGAAAAAAAAAAAATTTTTTTTTGGGGGGGGTTTTTTTTAAAAAAAAACCCCCAAAAAACAAAAAAAATTTTAAAAAAATTTTTTTCCCCCCATTCCTTATTAAAAAAAACCCGATTTTAAAAAAAAAACCAAAACTTTCCTTTTTTAAAAAAAACCAAAAAAAAAAAAATTTTTAAAAAAATTTTAAAAAAAAATCCCAAAAATTTTAAAAAAACCCAAACCCCCTTTTTTTAGTTTTTTTTTAAATCCCCCAAAAATTTTTAAAAAAAGGGGGTTTTTTTTTTTAAAAAAATTAAAAAATTTTTTTAAAAAAAAAAAATTAATAAAATTTAAAATTTAAATTTTCCCCCCAAAAAAAAAAAAAGGTATAAAAAAAAAATTTTTTTTTTTTTAAAAATTTTTAAAAAAAAAAACAATTTTAAAAAAAAATTTTAAAAAATTTTAAAAATTTTCCAAAATTTTTTAAAAAAAAAAAATTTTCCCCCTTTTAAAAAGGGTCCCCCAAAAAAAAAAAAAAAGAATTTTAAAAGGGAAAAAAATTTTTTTTCCAAAGGTTTAAAAAACCCCCAAAAAATTTTTTTTTTTTTTTTTTAAAAAAAGGGGGGTTTTTAAAAAAAATTCAAAAAAAAAATTTTTTTTTTTTATTAAAAAAATTTTTTTTAAAAATTTTTTTTTTTTTTTAAAATTTTTCCAAAAAAACCCCCAAAATTTTAAAATTTTTAAAAAAAAAAAAAAAATTTTCCTTTTTTCATTTTAATTTTTTAAAATTTCCCCCTTTTTGTTTTTAAAAAAAAATTTTTTTATAAAAAACCCCCCAAAAAACCCCTTTTTTTTTAAAAAAAACCCCCTTTTTTTTTTTTTTTTTTTAAAAATAAAATTTTTAAAAAATTGGTTTTAAAAAAAAAATAAAAATTTAAAAATTTTTAAAAAAAAATTTTTTTTTTTTTTTAAAAAAAATTTTAATTTTTTCCAAAATTTTTTTTTTGCCCAAAAAGTTTTTAAAAATTTTAAAAATTTTTCCCCCCCCCCCGGGGAAAGGGAAAAAAGGGGGGTTTTTTAAAAAAACCCTAAACCGGGGGGAAATTTTTTTAAAAATTTTTAAAAAATTTTTGTTTCCCCCCCAAAAAAAAAAAAAAGGGCCCAAAATTTTAAAAAAAAATTTTAAAAAAAAAAAATTTTAAAAAACAAAAAAGGGGGGAAAAAAAAAAATTTTTTTTAAAAAAAAAAATTTTTTTTAAAAAAAAAAAAAAATTTTTTTTTCCCCCCCCAAAAAAACCCCTTTTTTTTTTTTAAAATTTTTTTTTTTTTTTTAAAAAAATTTTTTTTAAAAAAAAAAAAAAATTTTTTTTTTTTTTTTTAAAAAAAAAAAGGGGGGGGTTTAAAAAAAAAAAAAACCCCCCAAAAAACCCCTTTTTTGTTTTTGTTTTTTTAAAAAAAAAAAAAAATTTGAAAAAAAAATATAAAAAAAATTTTCAAAATATTTTAAAAAAAAAATTTTTTTTGGGGAAAATTTTAAAAAAAAAATTTTTTTTTTTTTGGGGGGAAAAAAATTTTTAAAAAATAAAAGATTAAAAAAATTTTTTTTTTCCCAAAAAAAAGGGAAAAAAATTGGGGGATTTTTTGGGGGTTTTTATTAAAAAAATTTTTTAAATTTTTTAAAAAGGGGGAAAAAAAAATTTTTTTTTTAAAAAACCCGGGGAAAATTTTTAAATTTTTTTTTCCCTTTTTTTTCCCCCCGGGTTTTTTCTTTAAAAAGGAAAAAAATTTTTTGGGAAAACCCAAAAATTTTTTGGGGGTTTTTTTTAGGGAAAAATTTTTTTCCCTTTTTTGGGGTTTGAAATTTTTTTAAAAAATTTTTTTTTTTCCCCGGGGAAAAAATTTTTTTTTGGTAATTTAAATTTTTTTGGGGCGGGGGGGGAAAATTAAAACCTTTTTGGAAAGGGTTTTTTGGGTATTTTTTTAAATTTTTTTTTTGTTTTTTTTAAAAAAAAACCCCCAAAATTTTTTTAAAATTTTTTTTTTACAAAGGGCCCCCTAAAATTTTTTTTTTTAAAAATTTTTTTTCCCGGGAAAGTTAAAATTTTTGGAAAAAACAAATTTTTTTTTTTTAAAAAAAAACTTATTGGGAAAAAAAATTTTTTCCCCCCTTTTTTTTTAAAAATTTTTTTTTTTTTTTTTAATTTTTTTTAAAAAAATTTTTTTTTAAAAAGTTTTTTTTTTTTTTTTTAAAAACCCTTTTTTTATTTTTGGGTTTTGGGCCCAAAAAAAAATTTTTTTTCCCCGAAAAGGGGGGGGGCCTTTTTCCCCTTAAATTTCCCCCAAAGGGGGCCCCCTTACCCCAAAACCCTTTTTGGGGGGGCTAAATTTTCCCCTTTGGTTTACTTTTTGGAGGGAAAATGAAATTTTTTTTTGGGCCCCCCCCCCAAAAAAAAAAAAAAGGTTTAAAATTTTTTCCTTGTTTTTGGGAAAAAAAATTTTTTTTTCGAAGGGGGGGTTTTTTTCCAAAAAAAAAATTTTAAAAAAATTAAAACTTTTTAAAAAAAAAAAATTAAAAAAAAAAAAAAAGGAAAACCCAAAAAAAACAAAAAAATTTTTTTTTTTTTCCCCCGGGGGTTTTTTTCCCCCCGGGGGGGGGGAAAAAAAAAAAATTTTTAAAAAACCCCCCTTTTTTTTTCCCCCCTTTTTTAAAAAATTTTTTAAAAAATTTTAAAAATTTTTTTAAAATTTAAAAAAATTTTTTTTAAAAAAACTTTCCCCAAAAAAAATTTTCCCCCTTTTTTTTTAAAAAAAAAAAATTTGGGCCCTTTTAAAAAAAAAAATTTCCCCTTTTAAAATTAAAAAAAAATTTTTTAAAAAACCCCCTTTTTTTCCCCCCGGAAAAAATTTTAAAAGAAATTTTTTTTCCCCAAAAAAATTTTTTTAAAATTTGTTTAAATTTTTTTTTTTAAACCCCTTATTTAAAAAAAAAAAATTAAAAAAACCCCCCCCTTTTTTTTAAAAATCCCCTTTTAATAAAAAATTTTTTAAAAAAACCCCCATTTTTTTTAAACCGCTTTTCCCCTTTTTCCCTTTTTTATTTGGTTTTTCCCCAAAAAAAACCCTTTCAAAAAAATTTTTTTTTTTATTTAAAAAATTTTTTTTTTTTTTTTTTAAAAAAAGGGGAAAAAAAAAAAATTTTTTTTAAAAAAACCCGGGCCCAAAAAAGGGAGAAACCCTTTTTTAAACCCGGTTTTCCCCAAAAAATTTTAAAAAAACCCTTTTTTTTTTAAATTTAAAAATTTTTTTTAAAAATTTTTTCCCCCTTTTTTTTCCCAAATTTTAAAAAAACCCCCAATTTTACACTTTAAAAAATTTTAAAAAAAAAGGGTTTTTTTAATTTAATTTTTAAAAAAAAAAAAAAAAAAAAAAAGCAAAAAAAAAAAACCCAAAAAATTTTTTTTTTAAAAATTTTAAAAAAAAAAAAAAAAAAAAACCCCCTTAAAAAAAAACCCCCCCCTTTTTTTAAGGGGCCCAAAATTAAAAAAAAATTTTTTTTTTTCCGGAAAAATTTTTTTTTTTTTAAAAAAAAAAAAATTTTTTTTTTTTTTTTTTAAAAAATGAGCATTTTGGACATATAAAGAGACACAAAGAGCTAGTGAAGACCATCATGGCAGAAGGCACCCGAGTAAAAAGAGAAGAGGATGACCCGAGAAAATGTATTCAGGATGTAACTGGTGGTTTGGGATGACATTGCGCAGGCGAGACATCTGGCCTTCAGAGAGAAATTCAGGACTGTTGGGGTAGCAAGTTCTGCTCAGGACAAGCTATTTGATGATGATGAATTATGTTGCAAAAGGAAATCGTAGAGAACGTTTCCAATTTCAAATATCTGGAACGTATAACATTGCAGGATGTGGATTTAGAAAAGAACATCATTCAAACAAATCAGGAGAACATATCCAACTTTCAACATGCTCAACAAAATCTGGAAAGTCAAATGGCCACGTCTTAAAACAAAACTAAAAATATACAGACGCAGTGTCCTGGAAGTGTTATTATAAAATAGAGAGTACTAAAAAATAACTCCCAACATTATACCTGAGTCACTGAATTCAGAATAATTTTTCAATAGAATCCTGTATATTTTCCAGCCAAATACTTACTATAAGGAATGAAGAGCTTTTAAAAGTAATTAAATTGTGCTTCAAGACAATTGTTTAAAAAATGAAGCTTGAGATGAATTGGACATTATGTGATATGTTCGTAGAAGTATAGACTAGCACAGATCTCCGATGGACAGAGGTTGAGAAAAGAAGACATAAAACCCAGAAAAACATAGAGAAGAATGATAAAAGATATGAAAGTGCATTTTCTGACGTAGGAAGCTATTGGTATAAAAACGACAGCTCAGAAAGAGTGATATAACCAAGAAAGACACCTGTCTTAGGTTGAAAGATAATGGCCATATGTTGTGATCTGCTAATGGTTTACGTCGAGAACAAGAGTACATTGCTCCTGTTAGATCCATACTGCAGATAGACAGCTTGATCTGAATTTCAACAAAAATAACTGACTATGATATACTACTAGTGTAATGTTTGATCCTTCTAATCGATTCTGAAGATAGTGTCACATGGTCTTGTTATGCCAACACTGGTTTCATTTTAGTTGCATTTAGTCTCATAGATTCATTCATAAATGTCACGTTTCATTTTAGTTATTAGTCTCATAGATTCATTCATAAATGTCACGAATCTAGCATAATCAAAGAAACAGAACCCATAATATGTGGAGATTTGCAGCCTCAACATCTGCGTGAGTCAACATACAATAGAACATATCATAGAACGTATCATAGAACATATCATGGAACATATCATAGAAATATCATAGAAATATCATAAAACATATCATAGAACATACCATAGAACGTATCATAGAACATATCATTAAACATATCATAGAACATATTATAGAACATATCATAAAACATATAAAATATATAAAACATATCATAGAACATATCATAGAAATATAAAAATTTATGAAATATAATAAATATCATAGAATATATATAAAAATTTTATAGAAAATATATAGAACATATATAGAACATATCATAAAACATATAATAAATATAAAAATAATATCACAAATATACAAGAACATATCAAGAAATATCATAAAATATTTTATAAAAAAAATATGAAAAAATATAGAACATATCATAAAATATATAGAAATATTTTAAAATATAATAAAATATATAAGAATATTTTATAGAAATATATAAAAATATCATAGAAATTTTATAGAAATATCATAAAAATATCATAGAAATATTTATAGAACAAATCATAAGACATATCATAAAACATGTTGAAAATATCATAGAAATATCACAGAACATATCATAGAAATATCATAAAACATATCATAGAACATATCATAAAACATATCATAGAAAATATCATAGAAATATCATAGAACTATATCCTAAAACATATCATAGAACATATCATAGAACATACTTTAAGAAATATCATAGAACATAGCAAAGAAATATCATAAAAAAAATGAGAAGGGAAAAAATATCAATGCGAATATCATACACAGAATCAAGAGAGAAAACATGACATTGAATGCTACAGCACACTCTCACTCTAAGACCAAGTTAATACTAAGCATAGATAGATTATATCTCGGAGAGAAACATAACATTTATGGTATGGGGAAATGGAAATAAAATCACGAACTTTCAAATGTATGCACTCTATAAAGTCCTAACAATGGGGAGGAATGTAAAGAATGTTGTTTTATAGTGATAAAATAAATAAAATTTTAAAAAGAAAAAGATAACTACATTGTCATGGGAGATTGAAATGCAATAACAGAGGTTGACAGAACAGAAGTGGACAATTTATGGGGCATGAGATCAACAAACAAAATTTAAAAACAATTAAAAGAATGAGGTGGGATCATAGTTTTCCAAATTTTTGCCCACCGCACACTTTGACAATAAAAACTTGTAACGTCCCTCCTCCACATTATAACAGTTTCCAACGCCCCCATATACATGTCTATTTTCTCTTTGACATGAAAATTTATATATTTTCGTCACATGATCATTTTTCAAATAATTATATTCATGAAATAGAAAATTGTTGAAAAAATGGACTGTGACGGACATAACTTAAATTTTAAATGCTGAATTAAATTTTAAATGATTATTCAAACGCAAAATCACGAAAAATTTACAAAAACTGTTTGTTATTAATTTCGTCTTTAAGAACCACCGACCAATCGTCTGAAACCTCAAATTCTTCGAACTCACTATCCCCATGACCGCTCAGCGCTACGGGTGGTACCCCCCACAAACCGTGAGACGTATCTGAACAATGACCTATCATAACTAAACACTAACTTCCAACATCGGCATACACACATACACACATAAATACATGGTATAAATGGAACGACCTAGACCAGTGTTTCCAACCTTTTTTGCCATGTCCCACCAAAGCCTTTCAAAAATTCGCCCCCCTTTCCTATGTAAACATACACACAAAATTGTATTTTCCAAAAATTGAATTGTTCACTGAAGTAACTTAAATGATAAGTTTTAGGAAGAAATCACTAGGAAATTGTTGGGGAAAAAATAGTAAGTAAATTTTCAAAACATATAATGGAGAACAGAAATTCAAGTACTGTATCATTTTAATGATATATTTTTCTATATTATTTTAATTATTAGTAATTATTTATTACTTACACTTAGTGAGATCCTAATTGAGCTGCTGCAAATAGATTTTATGTAAGGTTCTATTTTAGTTAACGCCAGCCTCAAGTCTCCTCTTTGTTACATCCAACTGTTTTTTATTTTTTTATTTTAAAAGCAGAAATCAGTTATGGACTAAATCCAATTCAGCTAATATAAGAGGAACGTAAAAAAGTTTTTCAGATTTGTTGAATTTTATATTTGATTTCGTTTCCTCAAAAAGCCATCCCGTCGCCCCATTTATTAAATGAAGTTTTAATTGACTCATCATTTGCATTTCTCGAGTTCTTCTGATACTGCATATTTGAAATATCAGACAAATCCACTAACATTGACTTCAATCAATTTGTTTCAAATCAGAAAATCTTTCTTTGAAATCAGCCGATAAAATTTCAGACGATCGACAATAAAAAGTATAGTAGTAATATTCACATTTCTGGAGCCAATGAAACTCTTCAAAATGTTTTGTTGTAAATATATTTCTGACATAATTCAATAAAGGAAATGAAACCAAATATCTTTGCTTTTGCATCAGCAAGATTTTTAAATTTGTTCATTAAGTTGGTTATTTAATATATTTATTTTTTCAAAGATATCGGCTAGATAACTCACAAATTTTCCATCGACCGTCAACAGATACTTCAATTCAGGTTTGTCGTTAAAAGTCACTAAGAGTATCAAATAGTTCCATAACTCTTGTAAAGTAGTTCCTTCGAGAGCCACCTTACTTCGTGGGAAGTAAAAGTCTCACATGGTTTGATTTTCAAAAAATAGTTTGAAGACACGCTCATTTTTTGCTGCTTTTAGCATTGATACACTTATAATTGAATTTAGAACTTCATTTAGAATAGGCGAAATGTTTTTAGCTATCAACTTTTCCCTGTGAGTAACACAATGCACAAGAAGCATTTCTGGATTCTCATCTTCAGGCAATTTTAAGCAGTCATTTTTCTTGCCTATCATATTAGGAGTACAAGTTTTATACTTTTCATTGGTATATTTTTGACATAAGTAATTTTTTAGCTTATTATATACATCTTTGGAGGTAGGGTGCTTTCAATGATTTAAGAACAACATTTCTTCAGCAAAATCACCATTATCAATATATTTTTGGATTATCGATACTACTTATCAACACTGTCCCCAAAGTCCCACATCTGTTACTTTTGGAAAAGACTCTTTTTACTTCGACTTATAATTTTTTCGTCATTGTCTAAAATGTATATCCAACAATTTTCTTTAATCTGTCACTAAACATGGAAAACAAGATCTCATGATATTCTACTGTAATAATATAAATGCTCCTTCGTTAACTATACAACCAAAATGGTTCTCAAGGACACCTGTATAATCCAGCTGCACAGTGAGTATCCATTACTTTGGTAGTCAAACTAATGACCCATAACTTGTATTTGAGTCATACCACCGATGTTTCTTTGGGTTCCTTTTTTCCCCTCGTACCAACATTCCGCCAAATCAAACTTCGGACCTGCTTGTGGGAAAATAATAGCATGGGTCTGTCAATACTATTAATACTCAAGATCACTATATAAACTTATTTTGGCCTTCATGACAAGGTTGGAAATGAGGACACATTCAGTTTTTTTAAACATGACTCATTTTTAACACAAAACACATTCTTTTTAAAGCTTTGTTAAAATGGAGATAGAAATGTACCTAGTTTAAATACATTCCCCTTATTGAAAATTTTTAAAACTTGAGTAAAGTGATTGTGAAGCAACAGTGGTTTTTGTAAACAGACATCCAAAAGTCAAAATATCGGGTTTTGGGAAACATCAGAACATTAGTTAAACTGAACGAGTCCATTGTCCTAAACGATGAAAATCCTGTGGGCTACCCACGTTGGGAAACAGGGACCTATCTGAAAAGCCAAAAGATTTTGTACTTGCATAGATGATAGTAAATGTATATGATGGATGCAATGGTCATATCAAACTTATGTATAGACAATGAGCACAACACGTTAATTATGACTGTCATAACGAACAAGAAACAACACTTTAGGATAGCAACGTTACAAAAGAAATAATACAAGTCACTGAACTAGTAGATGTCAGCACAATCGTTATCTTTAAATCAACGACGATTTTGCTAGAATACCTAAAGAATCCAATTCAGTAGTTAAATAATGGACAATATTTAAGAAAGTCATCCTAGAAGCAGACAAATAAACATTGAAAAATAAAATACAGAGTCATGAGACAAAAATAACAACTTGGTGATGACAAAACCAAACGCAACAGTAAAGGGGGAAAAAACGTGAACCGCACATAGGCACAGAATAAACAACAAAACGAATTACTAAGTACAGCACATTAAGAAAACAAATCAAAGAGATTATCAAAAAAAGTAAAATGCAATCGAAATTGACTAGAGAAATGTTTAATGACTACAAAGTGAAACGAGGAAGTTCTAAGACAATAAAGGATGAGAGGTAACAAATAATAAAGGGGCTCGTAAACTATTAAAGACGAAAATGGAATGCTCTAGATGAGTCAGAGATTGTCATGAACAGGTGACGGCAATACTTTAATGATTACCTCATCCTACAATGAGAAGAGCAACTTAATACACAAGAAAACACAAGAAAACACAAGAAAAGATTAATATAATCGCAGAACTAGAACACAAAATAATACTCTAAGAGTTCAGAATAATATAAAATGGACCATCCAACAAAGCTCAAGGCCCAGACAATATATTATCCCAAAAAACGACAAGGAGGTCGGAAAAAAACTGAATACACAGGATCTTTTATCAAAGTCTAGATAAGAGAAGCCACATGACTGGAGATATGTAAAAACATTGCCCTTCTGGAAGAAGAAGGGAACAAATAGGATTGTAGGTATATAGAGGGGTACATTAAAGGAACGGAAAATTATTCTATAAAATGACTCGAAAAAAATTGTGACCTTTCATCGAGCCACGGCATATCGACTCACAAAACTCATAAATAGTATTTCGGAAGACAAGAACCCACGAAACATTCGCTCTAATGAAGTTAGTGGAGACACCTATCGAATTTGACAAACACCTACAAGTTGTGTTCGTAGATATGGAAATAAAACGTTCAACTGCGAAGAGAAAAAAAAAATTGTAGAAAATATTGTCAAATGATGAAGTTAGCGATCACAATTACATGTAATATATTCAAATGTCTCTACTTAAACAGTCAGGTATAACTAGGAGAAACACAGGACTTTTAAAAAATCGTCCCTGTTTGCTGTATGAAGAGAATTATGCGTAATATCAACGGTGTTGTTCATCCAATGTGTTGAACATTTATATAGAAATGGGCAATGTTATGTCTGTATGAAGATAATTATGGGAATATCAACGGGGTTGTTCATCCAATTTTCCAACATTTATATAATATATCAAACACCAGTGAAGCCGATAGTCTTGAGTTGCTCCTAAGGATTTACTTTACAATCAATATCAGCAAA
>JADZMA010000130.1:0-54282 GCA_020796225.1 Arion vulgaris
GATCTGATCGAGGACTGGGTGTGCTGGTTTCTCCACAGAGTAAAGATTGGAATAGTGTTCCACCCATCTTTCGAGCTGTTTAGTCATATCTGTTATTGGCTCACCTGTGTCCGATCTTAGTGGTGCAATTTTTGTTATGTTTGGTCCCAGAGCTACTCTGATATTTTCGTACATTGCCTTGGTGTTGCCTATATCTGCAGCATTTTGTATCGCAGAACATAGATTTGACCAGTATTCATTTGCACACCTCCTTGACTCTCGTTGCAATACTGATTTTGTGTGCTGAAGATGGTCCTTGAACTTTATGAGGGTTTATTTTTGTCATTTATTAGAGCTCTTTTCTTTCCTCAAGTAGAGGGTTTAGGTTGTTTCATTTTGTTCTACCCAGTCTTTGTTGGAGAATTTCTGTGCACCAAATGAGTCAATGGCACAGTCATATATGTTAGATTTTAGAATGTTCCACTTTTCGTCTACGCTACATTCTCCCATTTCATTCTCACACAGAGCAGTAAACGCCTTTCTGAAAGTCTCCCTATTCTCTGTCATCCCCATTTTGGTGACACTGACTTTGGGTTGGGTGGTCTTCTTGTTAAATAGGTTTTCCTTGAAGTATTTTGACTTTGCTGATAACTAGTGCATGATCTGTATCACAGTCCGCGCTGTGGAAAGTACGTGTGATTTTCACTGTGTTGAGGTGTTGTCTGCGTGTGAGTACAAAATCAAGCTGGTGCCAGTGACCTGATCTTAGGTGGCACCATGACACCCTGTGTCTGTGTTTGACAGAAAAAAAACGTATTTGTCACACACATGTTGTTTTGGGAGCAGAATTCAAGCAGTCTTTGGCCATTATCGTTGATATTTCCAATGCCATGATGACCCAGGCATACTGGCCATGACTGGTGATCAGATCCTATGTGTGCATTTAAGTCACCCAATATAAACAGTTGCTCATCTACTGGAAATGAATTAACGACATTCTGTAATGAGTCATAAAACTTGTCTTTATCTTCTGCAGACGCTGCTAGGGTTGGTGCGTAGACACATATGATGTTTATGAGTCCACTTTTTACATTGAGTCGTAGTGATATTACTCGTTCTGATGCAGCTACTGGTGTATGAATAGCTTTCACAAGTCTATTGTGCACGGCAAAGCCGACTCCATACAGTCTAGGTTGATTGGTGCTTAGGCCCTGCCAGAAGAATGTAATTCTTTTCTTTACTGAGCACAGTCTGGAAGCTCTGGTTTCCGTAGCGCGGCTATGTCTACCTGCCTCTCAAGTCTCCTCTGTCTATGACAGCTGTTTTCCTGATGTCTTTTGTTTCGTCGGTCATATGTATAATATCATCCAAATAAATATATATCTCAATGTGGCAAAACAAAATAATGACAACAGATAAAACAAACATGACAAAATATATTTGTTATCAACGGAGAGAAAGTACAAAATGTGAACAGTTTTGAATATATGGGTTCACTACTAGCAACAGATGGAAATGTGAACAGTTTTAATATATGGGTTCACTGCAAGTTGAGTAAAAATGCAGATGGAAATGTGAACAGTTTTAATATATGGTTTCACTGCTAGCAACAGATGGAAATGTGAACAGTTTTAATATATGGGTTCACTGCTAGCAACAGATGGAAATGTGAACAGTTTTGAATATATGGGTTCACTACTAGCAACAGATGGAAATGTGAACAGTTTTAATATATGGTTCACTAGTTAGCAACAGATGGAAATGGGATGACGAAAAAATGAAAGTAGAACAAACATGGTTTAAAAAAAATGAAACAACTAAAAACAGTATCAAATGGCACTGATAAGAAAACAAAGAAGAGAATACTAACAGATAACATATGGGTGAAGCATGACATTTAACAAGATAATGGAAAAACAAATGTGTACTTTTGAATATAAATCTTATAGAACAGTCCTCCGTATATAATGGACAGAATAGAGAACAACTAGATCTTTCCAAATGAAGTCATAATCAAAGAAAACTAGCTAATGTTACAAATAAGAATAAGAGAAAGAAAGTCTTTTGGACATCAATACGAAGAGGTGGAAAAAAGCAATCATTTAAGGAGGCATCCCAGCAAAGACGAGAAGAAGGAAACCACGGAGAAGATGGATTCAGAATGTTAGCATTGAGTATGACCGCTGCAGAGGCAGTTTATTTTACGTATGAGAGGGAGAGATTCATGACTGTTTTAGTGTCAACGTTCTTCTTCTAACGACAATCGATTTCATAATGATCATCCATCTTGCTAATCATCGTGTATCTAACAGTTACATATTAATATTCAAGTTTGATATTTTCATTACTATTTAGACTTTCTTCCCTCAGAGTTTTCTGTGTCTTATTAAACATGATTACATGTTAAACAGTTATCAGCACATTCTATCATCACAGTCTATCATCACTCTCTATCATCTACTTATATCATCACATTATATCAGCACATTATATCATCATACTATATCATCACATTCTATCAGCCCATTTTATCATCACATATCATCACATTATATCATCATATTATATCATCACATTCTATCAGCACATTATATCATCACATTATATCAGCACATTATATCATCACTTCATCATCTACTTCTATCATTCAATTATATCTGGACATGCTATCATCACATTATATCATTTACTTCTATCATCACATAATATCATCATATTCTATCATCACATTCTATTAAGACATTCTATCATTTACTTCTATAGTAACATTCTATCAGACATTCTATCATTTACTTCTATAGTAACATTCTATCAGGGCATTCTATCATTTACTTCTATAGTAACATTATATCAGGCATTCTATCATTTACTTATAGTAACATTCTATCAGGACATTCTATCATTTACTTTATAGTAATATCTTATCAGGACACTCTATCATCATATTATATCATCGCATTATATCATCACATTATATCATCACTATCATCACGTTCTATCAGCACATTATATCATCACTATCATCACATTCTATCAGCACATTATATCATCACATTATATCATCACATTATATCATCACATTATATCATCACATTATATCATCACATTCTATAAGCACATTATATCATCACATTCTATCATCACCTTATATCATCACATTCTATCATTACCTTATATCATCACATTATATCATCACATTCTATCATCACATTATATCATCACATTATATCTGCACATTATATCAACACATTATATCAACACATTATATCATCACATTCTATAATCACATTATATTATCACCTTTTATCATCTACCTCTATCATTACATTATATCAGGACATTCTATCATCACATTATATAATTTACTTCTATCATCACATTCTATTAAGACATTCTATCATTTACTTCTATAGTAAAAATTCTATCAGGACATTCTATCATTTACTTCTATAGTAACATTCTATCAGGACATTCTATCATTTACTTCTATAGTAACATGCTATCAGGACATTCTATCATTTACTTTATAGTAACATCTATCAGGGCATTCTATCATTTACTTATATAACATTCTATCAGGACATTATATCATCATATTATATCATCACATTATATCATCACATTCTATCATCACATTATATCATCACATTCTATCATCACATTCTATCATCACATTATATCATCACATTCTATCATCCATATATCATCACATTCTATAAACACATTAATTCATTACATTCTATCATCACATAATATCATCACATTATATCAGCACATTATATCATCACATTCTATCATCACAATATATCATCACATTCTATCAGCCCATTATATCATCACATTCTATCATCACATTCTATCATCACATTATATCATCACATTCTATCAGCCCATTATATCATCACATTCTATCATCACATTATATCAGCCCATTATATCATCACATTCTATCATCACATTATATCATCACATTATATCATCACATTATATCATCACATTTTATCATCACATTATTACATCACATTATATCAGCACATTATATCATCGCTCTCTATCATCTACTTCTATCATCACATTCTATCAGCACATTCTATCATCACATTATATCATCGCTTTCTATCGTCACGTTCTATCATTTACTTATGCAGTAACATTCTATCAGGACATTCAATCATCACATTATGTGATCACATTCTATCGTCACGTTCTATCGTCACATTCTATCCTCACATTATATCATCACATTATATATGGTATTTTTCGTCTTTACAGACGGTCAATTGCGCGTTTTACTGTGACAACTTCTGAGTTTTTTGCTTTTCTCTCTTGTCGTTCGCTCATACATAAGTCTCTTCACAAAAGACTCTGCCTGCGCCCTTTTGCAACATAGCTTTTACACAACTCTGTCATCAGACAGTTTTTCCCATGTGCTGGGACCTATAGAAAAGTTTTTCATTGTGCCTTTGCAGACATATTTATATCTGAGCAGTGGTCTGCCCTGGTGCCTCTTCCTCCGAAAGTTCACAGAACAACATTTGTTTTGGTATGCGACAAGTTTCCATTCTACTCACATGCCCTAACCATCTTAGTCGTCTACTGCTGAGCATGCCCATGATGGAAGGCAGGTTTGTACATTGCAGTACTTCAGAGTTGGTTACCTTGTCGTACCACCTGATGTTCTAACGTGGAGACCTCGAAGGGAAAGATGTTAAGTCTCCTCTCGTGTCTTGAGTAGGCTGTCCATGTTTCGGAGCCATATAGTAAAGAACTAATTACACAGGCTCGATATATTTAAATCTTTGTCTGCAATGTCAATTTTTGTTGTCCCACGCCTGCTTTGATAGTTTGTCGAATGTAGTAGCCACACTTCCTATACAAGCGTTGATTTCTTCATCAAGAGAAAGGCTGGCAGTGACCATGGACTCAAGATAGCAGAATTTTTGAACTGGTGTTAGATGGTTGGTATTTAATGTGACATTTGTTGTGTAACCTCCCTGACATAAAACAACTGTTGTGGAGACACTTATTGTCAGAGAAAATAGGTCGCATGCCTTTGACAAATTATCAATTAGGCATTGCAGTGTAGTCCCACTGTGGGCGACTAACGCAACATCGTCAGCGAAAAGGAGGTCCTGAGAAGAATTTGTCGTTTGTCTTGGCTCTAAGTGAGCCAGTTAAATAGTGAACCATCAGATCTAGTGCGAATGAAAACATCACCATCAGCGTCCCCTAAGGCGTGGTTCAAAAGGACTACGAAGAAGATGCCAAAGAGAGTGGGGACAAGGACACATCCCTGCTTGACTCCACTCTTAACCTCGAAACTATCAGTTGTGCTGTCATCGAACTGTACGCTGACTTTCATGCCCTCATGGAAGGAGACAATCAATTGGAGCAACTTTGGGGACAGCCAATATGCTTCAATATTTTATAAAGACTTGGCCGTGATTGTGTCAAATGCCTTAGTCAGATCCACCAAAGCTACACATAAAGGCTGCTTGCTCTCTGCCTTTCTCTTGTAGCTGTCGAAGGGTAAATATTATGTCAGTTGTTGACCGTCCAGCTCTGAATCCACATTGTGACTCTTGGAGAACACGCTCCGCCAGTTTCTAAAGTCGTTTTGAAAGGACTAGTGCAAAGCCTTACCCGTGACACTTATATGATATGCTCTGTAGTTGTTACATTCCCCTCATCCCCTTTGTTTTTATAGAGTGTCACTATCTTTGCATCCTCATGTCCTGAGGAAATTTTCCTCCTCCAGTACTGAATAAGGAGATTGTAGAGGTGGGGCAGGAGGACACCCTTATTATATTTGAGGATTTCTGCAGGAATGTTGTCTAGTCCTGATGCCTTGCCATTGGACAATTTGTTGATTGCTTCGTCACATTATATCGTCACATTCTATCATCGCATTCCATCAGCGCATTCCATCATCGCATTCAATCAGCGCATTCCATCATTGCATTCCATCATCACAGTCTATCATCACATTCTCATTGATCTGAAAGTTATAAACAGTTCGCTAGTAACATGACACTACCTCAACTTACGACATGCTTTGTGACATATATTATATCACATTATTTTTAATCACTAATTGTATTCGTATTTTTTATTGTTCTTATTTGATATCTACATATGCGCAGTAAATATTAGTGGAACATACGCTTGAGTGAAAATAAAAACAGCAACAACAAACATTTAGTAGAAAAAATTATGTTTTTTTTTTTAAAAATTGCTACCTTCACCCCTTATTCGTATCGTCTGGAGGAAAATTATGAGAAAGTACATCAGCATGGTAACGTAAAGCTTGTAGTTATCTCATCTTGAAACATTCATCTGTAGAAAATATACATGTATTCTGTTTGTACGACATTCATTATAATGTGATCATTTGTTTATGTATTATACACACCTCACAATGTCTCATCTGAGTATATAACATAATAACGTAAACATGCGTCACTGCTCAATCTGAATTGATACGCCCAAAACTATACACATTATTTCGTTATGAATATGTTATCATCGATTACATGGTGATTGCCTTATCGTTAGGATACCATGCATGTAATATACCAAGAGCATACCAATGGACGGAACAGTAGTCTCTGCACAAGATGTGTGGCTACAGTAACTTTGAGATCTACATGCAATACTGCATTGTTTGTTCAACCTGTTTGAAAGGTAATCAACGATTCAAGGTCATTACATGATAACGCAGAATGTTACCACTCGTTATTTAGTCTGTCCATCAAATATGTCTCCGGGTAGGTAAACTATGACTGTAAAGGGCACCACAATATTCTCGCTTTCATAACTGACATGAGATTTGACTCGACAGTATCGTGTTATTATGTCATGTTCCCTAAATGTATTCAGCCAGTTCTTGTTCATCCAATACAGTCATATATATATATATATATATATATATACACTTGTCCGACCCAATCCAATTGTCTGAAATGGAGCAACATTTGCTGTATAGCTATTGAACAATACAGGTCAAAGAGGTGTAATATGTGGTAATCATGGGAGACTATTTGGAGAGTTGTGGTCTCATATTCTAAACGTAATGGAACGGGCCTCACAGTTTTTTTCCGATCCAGAAGCACTTGAGCTTTCAGCTCTTGGGCTCGGTGCCATGGGATTCGTAACCTTCGGTTCGGTGCCACGAACACCGTGAATCTGGGGAACCTGTGGCTTTCTGCCAGCCCGCGGAATTGAACCCGCACTCACAAAGGGCTAGTCACCCGCAGTCCAACACGCTACGAACACGCTGGGCAGACGGGCGGCCTCGCCATTAGAAAATAGTTATCTACTTGACCAGCCAAAGAACAACCCAACATTTTTGCAAAGATTCTATTTTGGTTGATAAGTCCACTTTGTTATGATTATTTATTAAAGTCAATGACTGCAACAACAACAGTTTCTTGATTGAGTTGGTGAATGTATGCTATGTGTGCACGGCCTCACCGGTGCTACGGAGTTCGTGCACCGCCGCTGAGAGCTTTCTGTGTAAGAAAGATATCGAAGCACACATGGCTACTCATCGAAGTGTAATGATGATGGGCATATCAATCATTAAATTAATGTGTTCACAATGCGTTAACTACATTCAAACAAATACATTGCCATTCTGGTTACTTTCTTTTCAACACGACTGTAGTGGTGATGCTATCACAGAACACTGTACTGGAGAAAAATAACAACGCTTGTATAGTGATTGCGACGATGTGATGCTATCACAGAACACTGTACTGGAGAGAAAAATACACAACGCTTGTATAATGATTGCGACGATGTGATACTATCACAGAACACTGTATTGAGAGAAAATACACAACGCTTGTATAGTGATTGCGACGATGTGATGCTATCACAGAACACTGTATTGGAGAGAAAAATACACAACGCTTGTATAGTGATTGCGACGTTGTGATGCTATCACAGAACACTGTATGTATTGTGAAGATGAGATATATGCTTGGCCTGTCACTATGCTCCGTCGTTGGGGGAGTCAGGGATGGTAGTACCTCTGAAGGATGGCTCACGCCCTTTCAGGCCCATCCCCGTTGGTCCAAACCACAGCCTGGTTTCTAGCACAGGCCAGACAACTGCCGGTATTCCTGACCAGATAGAAAAGGGATCTGGAAAATACAGATGTTTGATAGAACACTGCACGCTTTTTTGCAATTTTACTCAATTCGGTGAGTCTATGGTTATTTGTTGGTGAAACATATTCATAATATTGATATTCCTTATTGTTAAACTTAACTTGTTGGATAATATGACTTCGAGTTAGCATTTTGTGTTGATTTAAATGAATTGTCTATACACCAATACTGGAATGCGAGTTCACGTGGTGTAGTTGGGGTCTGATTTCCACAATCTTACACTGAGCCCGAAGGCCCAGTAGTTTATAGTTGGCTCTGTCCAAACCTGACTTCCAGCTCACGCCTGCGGCTCCAGTAGTTGTCAGCATGCGACAACGCTACCCCACGGCAACGGCTGCGACAGGCCGGACAAACCAGGCGCGGGTAACCGATCTGGAACTAAACCAATCGGTGAATCCGGCATGCCTACCCTGCATGCGAAGACTAGACTCGGCAGAATGTGGAAGAAACTATACTCTGGTTCAACGGACAAGAAGGCGTCTGTCAGCAACGCGCTGCGGAGCATAATGAGCACGGCCAGGCACGTAGAACGCCCTGGTCATCCGCTGCACCCAGATCCTTCTCCAGCCGTCTCGACTTTGTCCTGCCACTGGACACAGAAGGAATTGGGTGAGAGTGAGATCGACGAACTGCGCAACTCTTTCTCATTTTAAAAACCAAATAATCGCGCAAGTCACTATTTCATCCATCAACAGCACGGATGGAGCAAAGACGTCAAACAGAAAGGCAGCAAAACTTCCACAAGTGCAAGATACCTGCCCACACTTACACGAAATTTCAAGCCGTATCGGGCCTACTAGTCATCTACGCACACACAGACAAACATAGCGCAACTACATTCCCTTTGATGAAAATGTGTGTGGTCATCATCACCCGTGATGGACGAGCACCAATGCTCCCGTCATACAATCGCCCAAACCAAGGCATATATGCGGGTTACTGTGGATAAGAGACATCCACTACATAAGAACACTAATGATGTTAAGGGCGAGAACGGGCTTGCATGTCGTGGATGGCCCAGGCTGAGAGAACAATTGCAAGTGACTAGGTTGGACCCTACAAAGGGAAGAAGGGATCCAAACAGATGGTGGCAGACCAACTATCTCAACTTACTATTACTTTGGAAGAGAATGTAGAGATTGGCTCAACAGGAAGGCTGATCTTGCAGTTAGCAGCTGATAGAAGATAATGGAAAGATGATGATGTTGTTGTATATACGATGGGTCGGTTCAACGTGGTAGAAGTCCGGCTGGGGGTTTTTTGGCCAATGCGCATGATAGGTTGTTGCAGAGCGTGGGCATACAGGGCAACTACTTTTGGTATGAGAATGGAGGTTTAGGCGTACTGCTGCCGTCCATTGGGTCTTTTGGGGCTTATTTTCTGGGGCAGTTGTTGTGTCTGACTCTCAGTCGATGCTTCCCAAAATCCTGAAGGGCAGGTTTCGATGAGGGGTGTCGTCTATAGTAAGTTTCTAACCTCCAGCGGCTTACGTGGATATACTGTCTTGGGCATGCGGGTGTTTACGGTAATGGGGAGCGGCCGCTTGCATCAACAGCATCGATTGTTGGGGAAATTGGGAAAATAGATAAGGGGATATTCTTCGGTCTCTTCGCGACTTTCTGTTGATGAGGACACTAAAATCGATGCTGAATCGACGCGATTTAGGCAGTTTGGAGTTACCTGCGTTCGCCCAACTGGATGCCTGAGAGGCAGAGTGAGAGGTGTGTTTAATCAGCGACCACGGGAACCATCAGTATGCATCTCTTCGATATTGTTGGAAACTGAGCACCTATGGGTCTGCCCGGAGTGCAATGACGTCAGTTTAGTAACCAATAACCAATCCATATCAATAGATATATGGCAGAAATTTGCACTGAAGATTTGAGTGAGCAGAGAGACAGCGCAACAAACATATCGTATTCCCACAACAACAGCAACAAAATAAATAAACAAGTAGCGTTTGTCATAGGACTGTGTTAGATATATTGAGAAAGAGATCCTAGCAATTATAGACAATACTGGAGGGATGATGATATTCCAATCTGACATTTATATACTATAATTAAATATATCATATAATAAACCGTGCTGAATTACATAGATAAACAAAGAATGAAGTGGTTTGGCCACTTAATAAGAATGCATCCAAACTTCACAGTTTACAGAGTCTTCTACAACAGAACATCGGGAAAGAAGGCAAGAGGAAGACCACGGAAAAAATGGTTAGATGGCGTAGCAGAATCCGTGAAAGAGCGAAAATAAAATCACACAAGCCACCAGAACAGCGAAGACAAAAACAGAAAACGACGACACTGGGCAAAAACCCGGTAGCAGTGTGACGACAAAAGAAGAAGAATAAGAAAGAATATAATATTTAAAAATTAAGAGGGGGACACATGTCTAGAAGGTGTGAGTGGTGAAGAATAGATGATTATGGTAATGATGACTTCAATATAATCATGGTAAATACATAAACTATATATTTGAAGTATTTCTTACATTAACATTGCAACCGTCTGAACAGTTAGTGTTTACTAACTAATGGTACAAACATGTCTTCTCTATGTACACATAATGTGATTACGTAGATCTAACGCAACTAGTCTCGCAATCTTCACACAGAGAAAAGATATGTTGATACTCATTATAAAATACAGTATATATATATGGAACTGCAGTAAAACTATTTGATTGGCAAACACGTAATTACAAAGTACTGTAGTTTTACAAATTACAAAAACAATAACAAATACAGCAACGTTTCGACCAACAAGGCTCTTCTTCATTTGGTCGTCCATTTGTGTTTCATTTTAATTTGTCACTCCTGTTTGTTCATTTGCTTGATAAAGGCCTTGTTGGTCGAAACGTTGCTGTATTTGTCATTGTTTTTGTAATTTGAAAACTACAGTACTTTGTAATTACGTGTTTTGCTTATAAAATACATCAACGTTTCGACTAACAAGGCAAGCAAACGAACCACAGGAGGACAAATTAAAAAACATACGGACGACCACAGACAAACGTTTCTAATGAAAATCTGTAAATAAAAACGAATAACGAAATAAGTGTAACACAAAAGCACACCTTAAAACTAGAAATAGAAAGGAAAGAAACAATGAAAATCTAATAAATATATAACTTGAATACATCAACATAGCCCAAATAGATTACAAGACATGGGAAGAGAAAGTACTAAGAAGCATAGGAATGTAATACGTTGAGCACACGTGGTCTTATCTATGCCATTATCTGCAAGCGGTGTAACAAGGCTTATATCGGCGAGACAGGTAAGAGGCTCAGTGACCGATTCGCCCAACATTTGCGCGACATACGCCAATGCTAGTGACCCTGTAGTCACCCATTTCAATGATACTGACCATTTAGGAGCTCACGATGTCCAGGTCACCGCTATCCGATCATGTTCCTCGGATGATCGCAGTCGATTTGCTCTGGAGAATCGGCTGATTTCTTTGTATGGTACCTTGCGACTACGTGGGCTCAACGTATTACATTCATATGCTTCTTAGTACTTTCTCTTCCCATGCCTTGTAATCTATATGGGTATATGTTGCATGTATTCAAGTTATATATTTACTAGATTTTTCATTGTTTCTCTTCCTTTCTATTTCCAGTTTTTATGTGTGTTTTTGTAGTATACTTATTTCTGTTATTCGTTTTATTCCCAGATTTTCATTAGAAACGTTTGTCTGTGGTCGTCCATATGTTTTTTTTTAAATGTTCACTTGTTGTTCGTTTGCAGGATAAAGACCTTGTTGGTCGAAACGTTGCTGTATTTTGTCATTGTTTTTGTAATTTGTAAACTACAGTACTTTGTGATTACGTGTTTTGCCAATCAAATAGTTTTACTGAGTCTCATCTATTTTGTAAATACTAATTATAACCAACAGTAATGCACTACGTGATGATACATCAGACTGGCTTATGACTTCAACATTTGCATGATTCAGGAAACCAACTTGCAGCAGGATAAAGCCCTTGAGTGTCCAGGCTTCAAATGTTATTTCACCCCAGTGAACCCGGAGTAGACGAGAAAGACTATCTATGTGAAACATGGCCTTTCCCCACAACTGCCTTGACACATGACTTCTTACCGAGGTGTTGAATTACAAGAATTCAATTAACAATCGTGATCAGGTATGGAATCTATAATGTGCGCCCATGTGGACAAACTCCATATTGCAGATAACTGGGATTTCTTGAGAAACTCTCAGATGTTCCTGCACAAAGTTTTTATAGCAGGGGATTTCAATGCACGATCAAAGGAGGGGCAAGCTACGAGAATAGACAGGGCATCGCTTTGAGTTCTGCTCTACTAAACTCTGACTTGATGATATTGAATGACCGCCGCCCAACTCGGTTAGCTTCTAGACCTGAGGACACTGATGGTGTCATTGATCTGGCACTGATCTCCACAACTGATGCTACTTTTGCTCGATGGAATGTTCTCTGGGCACAAGACAGTGATCATCTCCCTGCGTTGTTCTTTCTTAATAAGGCCACAATGTGCGACACAGAAGGGCCAAAACTGTCTTTCAGTACACGCCATGCCACTCTGATCACGAAACCCATTACGTATACTGTGGCAGATTGTCAGAAAGAAGACTACTAGGACTCCTTTCCTGGCGACCTAGAAATATGTGATGTGGCTGAAAAGTCGCTATTCGCCACAAAGCCACTGAGATTTCAAGCATTGAGCTAATGAGGCAAAGAGTGGGTTATGGGAGACTTCATAACACAGTCTTTGCGACAAGTCTCTATATCAATTCTGGCAGTTTCATCGCAAAATGAACAGAAGGAATACCAGCCAGTCTTTTCCTACTTTACGTGACTTGTCAGGAGCCGTCTTGACAACAGATGTAGAAAGGGGCAGGCTTCCTTCATCGTTTCGTGGAACAGACAGAAAACGTAATAAACTGACCGCAATAATATCATGTGCTCTTCGTGATATTACTAGCTCTGAAGAACCTTACATTGACTTAATAACAAAGGAGGATGTTGTTAATGCACTCAAGGCAAGCCACAGCACCGCTCCAGGGCCTGATGGTGTCCATTATCATCACATCAAACAGCTGAACGAGACTGTTATTACTGCAGTTGTGATGATTTTAACAAAAGTGTGCGATTGCTGTGTACCTGAGGATTGGCTTCATAGTTATTTACGACCGCTCCACAAACATGGGAAGGATCCTAAACTGCTCACCAGCTACCGCATACTTACCTTGCAAAATGTATATGGCAAATTACTAGAGAAGATAGTACCCAGAAAGGTAATGTGTCACTTAGAGAATGACCACATCCTTCCTGACACTTTGGGTAGCTACCGGCCAATGAAAGGGACATGGGACAATGCTGGCACGTTTGCATATGATGTTTATGAAGGCTTCCAATCCAAGCAAGAGACTGTTGCTGTGGCCATCGACTTGGAGAATGCTTATAACAAGGTGAATTTTTCAATAATGGTGCGCTCTTTGAGTTAAATGTGAGTTAATCTTGGCTGTGAACTGGATAGCTGCTTCTTAATGGAGAGAACTGTTGCACTCGTTTAGGAACATGGACATCGGATCCTACACGATATGCCCGGATTACCCCAGGTTCTCCTCTATCACTCCTGTTGTTTAATATTTACACAGCAAATGTAGCTAAAATTCAGCCAACCTTATTGGGTAGGGCATTGACATTTGCAGATGATATCTTATTATATAGGACTGGTCAGATAGACGAGAGATGGTTGACGACATTCAGAAAACAATGCGTACCATCTCGGTTGGTGTAGAGGTCTCTGATCTCAGGTCAATCCTAAAAAGCGGTATGATGTGGTGCTCGTTGAATAATCACATCGTCAAGGCTGACCTACCCGTGTAATCTTTGATGAACCTACCATCGAGTGCAAAGACAGGCTGCGCTATCTTGGAATAACCTTTGATCGTAGTCTATCTTTCAAACACCATATTGAACAGACGATACAACGGTGCAAGCGTGGTCTCGCGGCTCTCAAAGTTATGGTGGCTGCACACCTTGAGCAGAGACTACTTGTCCTTTTGTCTGATTTACTGGTAATGTCAGTGGTAGATTACGGACTCGGAATTCTTACGATATCAAGATCACAATGTGAACGACTCGAACGGGTTCAGAATGAAGGTATGCGATAGTTCTGGGCTGCACCATAGATACCCATTAGAAGATGCGATATATGCTTGGCCTTCTGTCACTACGCTCCTGTCATGCAATCGCCCAAACCATATATGCGGGTTACTTCGGATAAGAGACATCCACTTCCCAAGAACACTAATGATGTTAAGGGCACGAGAATCAAGCGTGCCATGTCGTGGATGGCCCAGGCTGAGAGAACAATTGACCAGGTGACTACGGTTGCGACCCTACCAAAAGGGAAGAATGGATTCCAACAGATGGTAGCATGACCAACTATCTCAATGTTATCATTACTCTTGGAAGAGAATGTAGAGATTGGGGCAACATGAAGGCTGATCTCGCAGTTAAGCAGCTGATAGAAGATAATGCAAGGGATGATGATGTTGTTGTATATACCGATGGGTTGGTTCAACGTGGTGAGAAATCCGGCTGGAGTTTCTTGGCTAATGCGTATGGTAGGGTTGTTGCAGAGCGAAGTGGGGCATACAGGACAACTACTTCTAGTGTGAGGATGGGCCCGTCTGCCCAGCGTGTTCGTAGGCGTTGGACTACGGGTGACTATCTCTCTGTGTGTGGGTTCAATACCGCGGGATGGCAGAAAAGCACGATTCCCCAGATTTACGGTGTTCGTGGTACCGAACCGAAGGGTTACGATGTTCATGGCACCGAGCCGAAGAGCTGAAAAGTATGAGGTAGGAGGTTGAGGTCATTACTGCTGCCCTCCATTGGATTTCTGGGACCTTCATTACTGGGGTAGTTGTATCTGACTCTCAGTCGATGCTTCACAAGATCCAGAAGGCAGGTTTCGGTATGAGTGGATGTCGTCTATAGAAGTTTCTAACCTCCAGCGGCTTACGTGGATATACTGTCCTGGGCATGCGGGTGTTTGCGGTATTGAGAGAGAGGCTTGCATCAACAGCATCGATTGTTGGGGAGTTGAAGATGGATAAGGGATATTCTTCGGTCTCTTCGCGACTGTCTGTTGATGAGGACACTAAAATCGATGTTGAATCGACTGCTGATTGAAGCAGTTTGGAGTTACCCGTTGTTCAAGTCGAACTGGATGCCTGAGAGGCAGAGTGAAAGGTGTGTTTAATCAGCCAGCCACAGGAACCATCAGTATGCATACTCTTCGATATCTGTTGGGGGAGACTGAGCACCTATGGTCTGCCGGTGTGCAGTGACGGAGGTTTAGTGACACAACCAATAAGATCAGACGAATCGACAAGTCCTTATGTGGTCACCAGTTGGAAAAGAAAACGTGGAAGACCAACGACCACTCTTCGAAGAACCATCCAACAAGAAAGTAAACTATTGGGATGTAAAACTATACAAGATCTCCAACTGCTAGCAACGAGCCGCATCACATGGAGATCTAAAACTTCTGCCCTATGTGCCGCTTTTGGCACGAAAGGAACAAACTAACTAACTCACTAAATTCATAGTTTTAAATCCAATGACCGTCTCTAACCTACAAAACTCTAATTTCCTGTGCCACGAAGGAGTTTTACTCTCGACGTCCATAACAGCATGTGTGGTTTTTGTGGTCTTCTCATGAATATTTTCTTCATTTTTCTCATTTTGCGTAGCCAACGATATCATGTAATCCTAAGCACAATTTTTCCTTTTATATTTCAAATATTTGTTTATGCCCGATAGTTGACGTTTGTGCCGTGTGTAATATTAAATATATTCAAATCTAGAATTAACTGTCCAGTGTAAACATTTTCTTTAACGTTAGTAGACAGCATCAGTTGATGACATTGAACCTGTTCGTTCGCTATTCAGATTTATTTAAAAATCTTATTGTACTGTAATTTCAGATTAAAAATAAATAGTGAAACATATCAGAGTTGTGATTAAGTTCTTTCTTAATTATAGGCAGTTTACGATTGAAAGTTATGCTATTTTCTTCCTCCTTTCGCTCGCTTGAAATATTGTCTATATAATCAATGTTGTCTCGTGTGTAAACTTCACTGCCTTTTGTAGTTCAGAAGACATTGCACAGAGCGAACGAAACCAACTACAGTCAATACTAGAAGATTACATAATTCACAGACAATCATTAGACAATGTGATAGTTCTATATTAAACATGTCGTAAAAACTACGGATGGACTCGCAAAAACACATGAGACGTCAGATGTCCGACAAGACAATGCTCTTTCACTATATCGCTCACCTCTATGTTGTCGGGGCTCTCAATGGCAGCAAAGAATAGTAACACTGCCACCTACAATGCATGTCGTAAGAGGCGACCAAGGTAGGTGCTAGAAGCACCCCAGTAAATAAAAAGCGTCGCAGATATCGGATGTACGGCCACTTGTTGGCGCATAACTGGCACAACGTACAATCGCTCTAGGCTCAGATCACATACAAATCACAAAGAGTGGTTAAAATGCGGTCGATATGGAGCGTTGGAAGAAGAAAACTATATCACTAAAAGACAGTATGAAGAGTTGGAAGAAAATGTAGAACACAGGAAAACTATATCACTAAAAGACAGTATGAAGAGTTGGAAGAAAATGTAGAACACAAGAAAACTATATCACTAAAAGACAGTATGAAGAGTTGGAAGAAAATGTAGAACACAAGAAAACTATATCACTAAAAGACAGTATGAAGAGTTGGAAGAAAATGTAGAACACAAGAAAACTATATCACTAAAAGACAGTATGAAGAGTTGAAGAAAAATGAGACACAAGAAAACTATATCACTAAAAGACAGTATGAAGAGTTGGAAGAAAATGTAGAACACAAGAAACTATATCACTAAAAGACAGTATGAAGAGTTGAAGAAAAAGTAGAACACAAGAAAACTATATCACTAAAAGACAGTATGAAGAGTTGGAAGAAAATGTAGAACACAAGAAAACTATATCACTAAAAGACAGTATGAAGAGTTGGAAGAAAATGTAGAACACAAGAAAACTATATCACTAAAAGACAGTATGAAGAGTTGGAAGAAAATGTAGAACACAAGAAAACTATATCACTAAAAGACAGTATGAAGAGTTGGAAGAAAATGTAGAACACAAGAAAACTATATCACTAAAAGACAGTATGAAGAGTTGGAAGAAAATGTAGAACACAAGAAAACTATATCACTAAAAGACAGTATGAAGAGTTGGAAGAAAATGAGAACACAAGAAACTATATCACTAAAAGACAGTATGAAGAGTTGAAGAAAATTAGAACACAAGAAAACTATATCACTAAAAGACAGTATGAAGAGTTGGAAGAAAATGTAGAACACAATGCTCTTTTTCCGATCAGAAGCATTGAGTTTTCAGCCTTCGCTCGGTGCCATGGACATTGTAACCTTCGGTGCAACGAACACCGTAAATCTGAGGAATCTGTGGCTTTTTCTGCCATCCCGCTGGAATTGAACCCGCACACACAGAGGGATAGTCACCCGTAGTCCAACATTGTAACACGCTGGGCAGACGGGCAACACAATGTCCTAAAAGAGTTACATTTTGCAGACGATTCAAGTTTGGTTTGTGAAGACAAAACACCAAATTGTTTCTTTCTCAATCCTGCTTTTGCCTCACAGATCAAGATAAGAAGAGCCATATATAACTCTTTTGTGTGCTTTATAAATAATGTAATTCACTGTCTGTTATTTCTGTGGTCCACCTTTATGTGAACGACCGTTGCTGTTTATTCACGGTATCGTAATAGCATTACTCTTTGAGGCAAACTGTTGGTAATCTGTTGTTTGTTGATTATGTTCAGTACTGAAGCTGTACTCACTTTTTTCCCGGATGTCTCATTACTATACCGCTCTTCTTGATACTCCCAGCATTCTGTGTAGACACTTCATCTCTATTGTGACTAGTTTTCTTCTATCGCTTGATGTCAGCGTTCAGGTTTGGCACTCCTAGAATAAAGCCAGGAGAGAGAATGCTCTGTATAATGGTCTTTTAGTGTTCATGGTAACATTGTTACATTTCAAAATTGGTGCAGTATGCCCTATGATTTGATTTATTGTATTTATGTTGGATTTTGTTGAGTAAAGTCTTCAACTTATTTTAAATGATGTTTGTTGATGGAGATATTGGTAGTGTTTACTGTCTAGCGAATGTCATTACTTTGGTTCTGTTATTTATTCTCATATTTTATTCATTGAATGTTAACTAGAGTCTGTTAATGTGCTGTTGTAGCTGTTCTATTTTGCTGGCATGATTCTCTTATTGTTAGCAAAAGCATTGTTAGGAGTTCCCAAGCCTGTTCCTTCACAGGTTTTAGCTAATTTACACATTTGGTCAACATACGTGACTAACAGCAGGTGATAGAATGCGATTATTGTATTACTCCAGACAAAATGTGAAGATTCTTCATGAGAAAGAAATAATAATTGACACAAGACAGAAATTTTAGTTTTATTAAAACAAGAATTTTATAAATGACAAATTTGAGAGAAATCATGATGGGAGGAGGTCAAGGTAGAGACATACCTACTAAAACAATTACTGAAGCCTCTGAATACCAACACACAAGTTTAATGTCAAATTATAAATAAACAATGCATATCAACTCTATGCACAATTTCTGTTTGCACAGCGGATAGTAGTGTTGTTGCAGAGTGCAGTGGAGCATACTGGACAACTACCTCCAGTATGTGAATGGAGGTTGATCGTCATTGCTGCCCTCCATTGGCCTCTCTGTGACCCATTTACTAGGGCTCTTGTTTTCTGATCTCAGCCGATGCTCACAAGATACAAAGGGCAGATTTCGGTATGAGAGGATGACTCTCAGTCGATGCTTCACAAGATACAAAAGGGCAGATTTCGGTATGAGAGGATGTCGACTATAGAAGTTTCTAACCTTCGGGGGCTTACATGGATCTACTGTCCTGGGCATGCAGGTATGAGAGAGCGGACAGACTTGCATCAACAGAATTGATTGTTGGGGAATTGAAGATGATAAGGGATGTTCTTCATCTCTTCACACTAACTGTTGAATGAAGACACTAAAATAGATATCCACGATTTATGCTAGTTTGAAGTTACCCATGGTATGTGTAGAACTGGATGTCTGAGGGGGAGAGAAGGAGTGTTTTTAACTAGCGAGCCAAAGGAACCATCAGAACCATACTCTTCGATTGTTGGAGGAGACTGAGCAGCTATGGGTCTGCCTGCGATAATGACGCTCAGCTTAGTAACCAATAACTGTGCTACCAATGTTAAAGACTGGCCATATCTAAGAAAAAAAATGACATGGCAGTGATGAAGTGTCAACGCAGAGTACTTGGAGTATCAAGATAAGACAGTTTTAGGAATGAAGACTTGGGAATAAAGGTACAACATCAGCTCAGAACTTCATATCAAGAAACAACAAATTAAATGGTTATGACACATAAATAACAGATAGTGTGCCTCAAAAGGCAATGCTATTCAGATACAGTGGATACTGAGGTAATAGGTTGACTAGAAATAAAATGGGCAGTGAAAGACACCATGTACAAAGCGAACACCACAAGAACCTGTTCTATAAACCTCTTGTATCCTGACGCTGTGAGGAAAACAGGATTGACAAATAAAAGAAACAGCACAGAATATAAACCCTTTATTATATTATACTTGTAGGTATCTTATAAGAATGGATAATTCTAAAAATTGCTTGTTGTCAAACACAAAAAACTGGTTCAACAATAATTTATTTCATATATGAAAGCAAAGAGAACTATTCAATGTAATAAGAATATATTGCTTACCTGTCAGATGAATGTGCACTTGACATCATATAGTGCTATACTAATAGTACTAAATATTTAACAAGGAAAAGACAATACAACTAAATAATAACAATAAATTACATAAAAGCATAGACTTGCATCTTATATATGTGTATGTATAATGCTTCATCCTGACCATAGTATTAGATAATATCCTTTTAGACATAAAACTCTTTTTCAAGCTATAAGCCCGCCTGCCCAGCGTGTTCGTAGCACGTTGGGTGACGGGTGACATGCCCCTATGACTGGTGTCCGCAGACTGGCAGAAAAGTCCCAGGTTCTCCAGATTTACGGTGTTGTGGGACAGAACCAAGAGTTACGATGTCCACGGCACCGAGCGAAAAGCTCAAGTGCTTCTGGATTGGGGAAAAAATCGCCATAAGTACCAGATATTGGCATTATTTAACTGCTTATTAACACTGCTTAACAGTGTCAGATATGCACTTCACTGGAACCCACAAAGGATGAGAAGAATGGGACGGTCAAACAATATCTGGCAAAGAACTGTGGAAGAGGAGATCAGGGTGATTGAAATCACATGAGCAGAATTGAAGAAGATGACACAAAACAGGGTTAGGTGGAGAGTGACAGTTGCATCTCTATGCTTCACTGGGAACAGGATGGTTTAGTTGTAGTTGGATTGATTGTATCATCAATGCACTTCAATGAATAAACCAGTGTGCTCCAATTTCTGTCTTACACAGTAAGATCTCATCTGCAGTGCACAAGGTCTGTAGCAATGGGGAAGACACCCGATGTCATTGTGAGAATGGTGGAAATTTGTAGAAATTTTGTTTTGATTATTATCAATATTTTTATCAAAATTCTAAATCAAATTCGACTTTGTCAATCAATGCACAGAAATCCCATTCTTCTTCTTCTGCTCACTCTACATCAACCACTTGTTAAATAACTCTTGTGGTCTGTATATGATTTGCACTACAACGGAATTAATTGTACCAGTTAAACGTCTACAGACCTCTAGGCTAGCACATTGCTTTATACATGCTTTTTATTCATGTTTGCCTCCCTAAGTCGCTGACACAAAAACTTGACCTAGGAGAGTCTATACCCTAGGTGAGCCAGAGCCCCGCTACACTTTGACCTCATTGTCAGTTTCCTGGTCTACACCACTTAAAGGTGGAGTGTTGTGTATTTTACTGGTCATCAGCAGGATACTAATTTTTAGTCTTGCTAAGAAAGACTAGTTGTATGACAACTGTTATAAGAAGGAGAAGATGGAGATGTTGACACACCTTGAGAAAAATGATCAACAAATATCAAAGCAGGCATTGAAATGGGATGCAAAGGGTTCAAAAAAGAGGGGATACCTAAGGAGACCCTGAAACGAAGCCTGAGAGAGGCAAGAAATATCAGTCTCAGTCCCATGGAGTAGATTGAACGAGTTGCCCAGAATAGAGTGGTATGGAGAAATTGTTTGCAGGCCCTATGAATGTAAATGGTACAGAGGAATAATAATAATTATTATTATTTTTATAAGAATAGTCAATACTGTTGGATAAACAGCCAGGTAGAAAATATTATGTAGACCAAATCTCACTCCTAGAGCCTACAATGTGCCTGTATGTTGCCGGGATCCACAAAGGAGCAAAGAATAGTATCACGCGACCTACAAGGTATGTCGTGATGAACTATAGTGCTTCAAACGCTTGTCAACGATTGACCTCAAATATCTCCATATTCATTGCATGGATGAACGTGATTTTTGCATGTGGTGTTGTATTTCCGATGTCCCAACGATTTTCTAAAATTCAATGTTGCAGGTAGTAATTTTCTTGCAATCGGCGAATTCCTTTGATCTTTTCAAACCTAGTAATTATTTGGTGCTGGAAGAAAATAATTTACTGTAAATTTCTTCTTCTTCTTCTTTTGTCGTTTTTACGTACCAATTTTAATCACTCTTGTGATAAGTTTGATCTTGCCAAGAACGTGTATACGTGTAATTGGTTTAGTAGGCCCTAAACGTACAGACTTCTACACGTTAGGACAAGTGCATCCGATTTCAGCCAAACCGCAAATTTAAAAATCACATATTTTGCATAGGCGATATACAATTCAAATTTTGGAGGGTGAGATAACTCATATTATATAAATCATATAAAGTGTTTACTCACTTATTCTGAGTCCGATGAGTCTAACATATTGATGACTATTCTTGGCTGCACGAACGACAGTCCATCTTTGTCCAGTAGTCATTTTCCTCTTTTAAGACTGGTCTTCGATTTACACCAATAATCTCTATCTTCACAGGGCGGCATATGTTGTTCTTCATATTGCTTAGCTTGAAAGTTTTATTTTCAGCTGCTACTAGTCCTTAACTTTGGCCCAAATGAGTTCAATTGGGTTCAAGTGTGAATGATAAGGTGATAGTCTCAACACACATGACCATGCTGTTGAATCAACTTGTCTGTTTGGAATACCTGGTCTTCTGTGATGTTTTAACAAGAAAGTAATTCAGGCTTCAAAACCCTCGTTAAATGGAATGTTCTCTTCTGAGCCAAAGTTTTATAGCATCTTTGTACTCAAGATGTCGGATTTTGTCTTCTTCTGACACAGTGTTGTGGTATGATGCGCTGTCCATTATCACACAGGATGGTCTGTCTAGGACAGAAGAAGATAATGCTCAATCCAATCTCTAAATATGTTACCGCTTCATCTCGTATGATAGTCCCTGTTGTCCGTGAGTAATTGGAAGTGAAAAATAAGTTCAGCATCTTAACCAGCCCATTGTGTCTGCTGCCTGCATGTGCCATATCAGACGTGACCTTTCCACTAGGTACATATCGCTTAATTGTTCCATCGATAACTGCCACCCTTTTCATTAGTGTGGTGAGCATTGATCCAGGTTTCATCCACATACACAATATCGTAACTTGATTACGCATTTCCCAGTTACATACATATTTACTTCTCAGACGACTAAATGCGCTCGCGAGATGACATTCTCACATTAGCGCATTTCCTAAAAGAGTTTGTGCTTCTAACAGTTCTCCATAACGCTGATTTCGATACATCAATGTGATTGTGTATTCTAACCTAATCTTCAGCTTCTTAGTGTCACAGTTCTTTGGAATCGAACATTCTGCAAATTCTCTTCTAATCACATCCCTGTCAAAATTGTCTACTACTTTCTTTCTGCCTTGAGTCCATGTATTGACTGTACTGACAGCTCCATTAACATTGAGTAATTTAGTAGATATCTTTACTTAAGCCAAAGCATGCATAGTTCTCTGTTCAGGATTTGATATACTCCCATACAGTTTTCCACAATTAGATTATCTGATAAAATATTTATACATTTTCACAGCCACTGTATGCAGTGTAAGAAACTTGATTTTCATACCCATTGTATAACAAATCTAGAATACTAAACGTTTGTAATACAATCTAGTGCTCTGAAAACACAAACAGTAAATTGTAACTAAACACACCGGAAGGATCATTATATATTTTTTTAAAGTGCGATAAAGCGATTAAAATCGGAAAACCATGTGAAAACGTAAGTCGTGAACTTGCAACATCTCACAAATATGAAGGGTAATACTTCTCATTATATGGTTGCTAGAGATGGTCACTTTTATATACTTTACATAAAGAAAATTTTAAACCCTACGTTTGTTATTGAGTAAAAAAATATCAACCTCGGGACATTACGATCATTGGATCATATGCAAAGTTACAACAATTCACGGTCAAGGGTTGCAGAGATATTAAATTTTCCATGCTGAAAATCATTTTGAAACGCACTATAGGACTGCTGTAGAAACTAGGACTGCTATAGAAACTAGGAAAGCTACCCTAATAAATAAAAAGGCCGCAGAAATCAGATGCGCTGGCCTAAATGTAGGTCTATAACAGGCACAATGTACATTCTTTGGCTCAGACCAAAAAAGGTTTAAAAGTGGCGTTATGGAGCGCCAAAAAAAAAACCCTATAAGATTAAATTAGTGGTCATCAACACCCCAATGGAAAAAAAACAGAGGAATTTTTTTTTTCCCAAGGACAATTTTAAACACTTTTGGATATGTTTGATTTTTACAAGAACGTTAAGCTAATATTGTTTGAGGCCCCAAACGAAGACTTCTCACGCGGGAAGGCATCCATTTCAGAAAAATTTATTTTATCCTTAAAGGGGCGGGTAACAGTTTCTATTTTACACCCAAATTTTAACCCCCGGGAATTTGGTTTTTGTTCAAAAGGTCACCCCCATACTTTTTTTTTTTTTTTTTAACGACCAGAAGCATTTGAGTTTTAGTTTTGCCGTGATGGACATGGGGAGTTTTCGTTCGGGGCCACGAACACATGAATCTGGGAACTTGGGTTTTCTGCCACCCCCAAATTGCCCACTGGGATGAAATTTCATAGTCCAGCGCACACAAACCTAAAGACGGGCAAATTGTTTAAGGGGTTATAAAAATTCAAAAATAAGGTAAAAAAAACTTCAAATTTTTTAAAATATGATTATCAACACAGTTCAACATTCAGATGTTTCATCTGATTGTTGATAGAAGGGGAAAAAGGGAAATTTTTCATCAAGGAGGATATTAAATATGTCTCCCGGGTTTTTTACAATAACGGGTTCCTTTTTGGGTGGTATTGGATTTTTAAAGAGCACGGGGATTTTTTTTACTGGTATGTGGCCGGGAAAAACTGTTCTTTCTTTAAATATAAACATTTTTTGGAAAAAAAATTGTTGTACATGTTTGTGGAGTTGTGGGGGATGAAAGGGGAAAAATTTTTTACTGGGGACAATGGAATAAAATTTAAATTTACATTTTTGTTCACAGATAATGTATTCTGCTGAAAAGGGTTTGGAAACCAGACTTTTCCCCAAATGCATCTAAAGAATCATTTGTTCTGAACCAGGCCCAGACACGGGATCAAGGAGGGTTTTTATTCGGGGAAGAGGATGATCTGGGGTTTAAAATTTAAAAAATTCTCAACAAAGATGTGCGGCCCATTGAGATTCGGTCATAGAGATATAATGTTAAGTGGTTCAATGGTTTTTAACACGGTTCAAATTGATCATTTTTTGCCTGTTAGAAGTAAGCTTTGGTTATTTTTTTATTTATTGTAAACGTCTAGGCTTGAAAGAACTTTGGGTTTTGACTACAAAGCTTGTGTAAAGGGTTCATAAAATAAGGAATGGGGAAGATGTTGATTGTTTATATTGTTCTGATGCTCAATTTTCCTTTTTTAAGACACCCTTCACTTTGATAAGGTCTGAACAAGAGTTTGTATTTTTATCAGGGAAGTTTCAAATATTTGTTTCGACTTGTCCTACTAATTTCAGCATTTAGATATACTTAAGCGGCCCCTAAATTTTAAATATGTTTTTTAAAAACGTCAAGACTATGGGGGTTTAGGTTTTAAAAGATTTTGAGTCATGAATTGTTTGATAAATAATTTAAAAGGAGAGGGGTCATATTTCACATTATTTTTCCTTTTTTCCCATTTTTGCATCAAGGATTGCTTGATCTATCATGAGCTAAACCATGCAAAAGGAGAGGTTAAAAGCTGGATTCTTGGGGACAGTTTTTTAGAGAAGATTTTGATATTGAAAAACCCTAACAGAATTTATGTGTTTTCAAATGTGGATAAACTTTTTTTCGCTGTGTTTTTTGACACAAACATTTAAAAGGGGCCAAAAGCATACCTTTGATGTGGATGGCACTCCCTTGGACGATAAGTTTACTTTTGAAAGAATTTTATCAAAGATCGATTGAAATGGCGCCTCCACTGTGAATTTTATAGAACTTGATATTGATCTCTTGGGAAAAGCATTTAGAACAAAAGACTTTTTAAAGGGTTTTTCCCCCCACGTGAACGAAAAGCCTTGAGGTCTCCCAGGGAGAAAACCCCTTTACATATATTAAAAATTTATATTTTAGGCAACTGACCCCTTGATGCCGTTTTATATGAGCATTCAGTTCAGATTTATAAAAAAATTTTTATCACTTTCACTGACAAATGTTGCCCCTTTGTATGCCTTCATGCATTGTGATCTTTTTTTGTGAAATAGCTTTTTCCACATACAATGGGTAATTTTTCGGGGATATGTTTTGAACATTAAACTTTTTGAGAAATTTTTTGACAAAATTACATTTGTATGGTTTAAAGCTTTTGATGTTTTTATGAACCAAAGTTTTCTTCTTCTTTAAATGACTTTCACAATCTGAACAACTAAGAGTCACCGATACTTGTTTAGTTTCTAATCCATTTGCAAGTGTTGGACAAGGATATTTATAAAAAAGATTTTTTGACAGAGTACAAAATTTTTGGAACCAAGCTTTGTGTTTAAATTAAATGAAGAGAAAACCATGAAGTGTATCTCTTGACAACAGCAGTGAATCTTGTTCCGGATAGGTCCTCCTGTGTGTCAGAAGGAAGATGACCAGAATCTTGTCTTGATGTTATACATTCAAATGGTTTCATTTGGAGGGCATTTTCAAGTGTTTAAAGGAAAGGATTTTTCAAATGAATTTTTTGATGTCACAACCTTAAAAATATATTCAATCTGTTTTTCAAATTTTTTGCTGGTTTGATTTTAACATAATTAATTACATGAGTTGTATTTTTATTACATTCTTTCTGTCTCTCCGGTTTTGAGAAAAGAAAAACGTGGGGCCCCATGTTTTTGGATATTGCTTTGAGCAGACACTTAGTAGTGCAATTTTTTGCCTTTTTGAAACAATTTTACATGTCATGAAGTTTGTTTTTTTTCATTCTTAAAAGAATGTCCATTTTTGAGAATTCAGACAATGTTTGTTTTATTTAAATTTGCAGTTATTTCTATGATTTTATTAGGTGTTTTTGGTTTTTTTATTCATTTTTTCTGAAAACGTTATTTCACATCAGCTATTTTGTTCGTGTTAATTTCTTTTGTTCATTTCATATCTAATGAAATATCATGAAATTCTTCTTTTTCCCTTTTTTCCCAACATTTAAATTTGGATTTTTGGGAATTTTACTTTACACCGCTTGACTGAAAACTTGATAAATTGGATTAACATAACATTTTTTCCACTAAATTTTCATTTTTGTTTTTAGCATGTCATTTGTTAAGTCAATTTTTTTGTTCTGTATTTTGCCTTTACATGCTGTTTTTTTTTTGATTTTTCGTAGTTGATTGTTTTTTTTTTTGAGTTTAAATTTTTAACATTTGTTTTATTTGCATTTCTGGGGGTTTCAAAATACAAAATTTTTTGTCCTGTGTTTGATTTGCAGTTGAACCGCAAATTTTTCTGCTAGTGATGCATCTTTCTATTTATTAATATTATCACTTGAAATTGATTGAATTGGTTTGTAGGTTTTTTATCATGAGTCAATAAATTTATCAAAGACAATTGGAAAACAGTCAACAGTGTCCACACTTGAAATATTTTTCAAATTCCCAAATCCATTGAACCTTTGTTCTTCACTTTCAATTTTTTTGAAGGCATTTTTTTTTTTCAGTATTCAAATTGAGGTTTTTTTTATTTTTTTTCAACTACATCATCAGAAATTTCATCATTACTCTAGTTTTGATTTTTTTTCCCACTGATAATTTGAGTTCACATTACCAGTTGCTGTTATAGTATATTTGCAACTGCACTTTCTTCTAAAATTTTCTGGTCATTGTTTAATAGAGGCATTTTGGGCAACAGACCCCCCTTTTTTCAACAGGTTTTCAAGGTTTTTCCCCCAACACATTTATATTTCAGTTTACTTTGTTTGGAAAAACCCAATGTTAATAAAAATCAATGAGATTTGAGTTCACTAGATGAATAGCGAAATTTTGAAGGTTCTGTCAATTTGATTCAGAAAATGGTCATCCCAACTTTCTGAGATTGTAAGAAAAAAAAATTTCAATCAGTCAAAAAACAATTTTTAACATAAAATGATAAAAGACAAAATCAGTCATCTTCCATCATTTTTTCATTATCTGTAATCATGTTTTTGGGTAAAAAATATTGTTTATTTAATTTTCCCAGAGTTCTCCATGTTATATTCTTTTTTTGAACTTTTTTTTGCAAAGAAAGTATCGATGATTAGATTGATTTGACCAAAACCCTGCATATTAAAAAAAATTTTTGATATCTTCTTACACAGGAAGATCCAAGGGGCAAAAACCCGGAGCACCGCAAGAGCCCCCATGTTATTGGAAGAAGGAAGATTTTTTATAGGTTTTTAATTTTTAATCTTTTCAATAAATTTTTTTCCGGAGCGCTTTCCAGCCTGTTTTTCAACGTGAGCCCCCGGGTTTTTTATCTGTTAAAATTGAACAAGGGCCCCAATTTTTATCATCTGTCTCGATAGGATTGGGAACTGATTCACTCACTGAGTGGATCCTGGAAAAAAAATCTGATCCCAAAAGGGGGTTAACAGGACCTTTTTTTACGAGGGAAAACCAACCCCACGCTATACAGATTCAATCAAATTAGTGAAATCGATGATGTCCTAAAAGGGAAAGTCCCGGGTTAGGGCCTAAAAAATGTGCAACGAACACGTTTTTGGCAAAAAATCAAACATATAAAAGAGGATTAAAATTGGTCGAAAAACAACGAAAAAAGGAAGAATAAAAATAAAGGTTATAAAGGAAATAACAGAAAATTACAATAAGGGCCCAAAAATGTCCCAATTTGAGCATCATTGTAATTAAAAAGGGTATGTTAAAATTTACCGAATTTTTTTAAAACCAGGAATTTATACAGGGTCAACACTGATCTATTATCAATTTACAAACTTGAAGTAATTTACAAAAAAAAACTAAATTTGGGAAAGCTATTTTTTTGTATTTCTTGTTTGAAAATATTCTCTTTCAGTACCCAAAATTTATGTCCAGATTTTCAGAAAACCAATGTGGTTGATTCATGCAGCCTTAGATAGGGGGTTTTTACATCTTCAGGGGGAGCCTGGTGCTATCCTTCGCAAAAGGGCCGGTTTTAGCCAGCGCTACTGGGGTTTTCCCCAGACTTGGCTGTCCCCAGACCGGGTGGAAAAAGGTTTAAAAATTAACCTGGTGCACAAGGAGAAAAGTCACAAGGGCCAAAATCATTTTCGTGGTATCACTACGACATAGAGAATGCAAGAAGAAAACAAAGGGTTTGGGGGAGAAGGGGTATTTTGAGAGCTTGTCTGAGCAAAAAAACAAGAATGGGCAGTTGTTCAGCATATGCAGAGCAGGGGGTTTTAGTACTTTCACTGTTCAAGTCAAGAGGTTTTTTGGAAGAAGTCAGATCGGACTATATGTTTCTGACCAGGAGGCGTGACAGAGACGCTAGTCTGGCTGAGCCAAAGTTTTATCCATGAAGCCCCGTAACTTAATGAGTTTGTTCAGGGGCGCTGGCCCAAAAAATGGTTTGAGTCCTGAAAAAGGGTGCTGACAAAATTAGTTTTTGTGTGTGTGTGTGTGTGTGTGCTGTTTAAAATTAATAACCTAATACGAAAGCGGACTGAATAGAAAGATATCTTTTTCCCACGGGGGAAAAGTCTTGGTGGATTGAGAAAGGGGGAAGGAAAACCCCCCCAGAAAAGACTGCAAAAAAATTTGAATAGCCAAAACTGGGTGTAAAAAAATTATAGTAAACCAGCATAAAGAATTTGGGCAATTTTTTTGATATCTAAGCTACTGGGTGTAAAAAAAATTTTAGAAATGATACATAAATCCAAAAATTTAGATTATCTGCCTAAAAAAAATTTTGTAAAAAAGCATTAGAACTGGGGCAAAAATTTGATTATCTGTAAGGGTTAATTATTAAACACAAAAAAGGGAAAAATTGGGGAATTAAAAAAATTTTTTTTAAAAAAAAATAATGAAAAATTAAAAAAAAATAAAAAAATTTCCAAGATAGAAAAAATAAGGGGACATTGGGGCATTAATCAGATTTGATTATGATCATTTTTGATGGTTTTTATTAATGATAATTCCAATCAATGATCTGTTACTGTTGTATGAACTGTTTTAAAAAGTCACGGAACTTAGTTATTGTTTAAAAAAGAAATTAATCATCAATATAAATTATTGAGAATATCAACATAATAATATATTATATGTCAGTCAAATTTTTTATTTTATGAGTTAAGTTTGTTTGTACCAACTTCAAGTACTTGTTTGACTCAGTCACCACGGGCCGATAATGAAACATATATATATAATAAATAAATTTCTGCGATGTGGTGGTATCAACGTTTAACGCATGATAAGAAACTATTTTAAAAAGAAAACAGCGGGTTTTTGATAGAATTTATCAATACAAGAATGTATTTTTATTTAACCATCATGCTTTTTTTGTTTCCCTCCAACGTTCCCACCCACTTGTAGATTTACCAATTTAAAACAATGTCGCTACATTATCATTCACCTTTCTTTAAAACGCCCAAATTTTTAAACCCCTAAAAAAAAAACTGCAATAGTATTTTAACAATTTTTTCCCCTAAAGATGAAAAAAATAAATTTTAAATTTTCCTAATATAAAACAACTTTTTTCCATATCATTTCCCCTTCCTTCTCGGCAGAACTTTTTCAAACAGTGGGGAAATTTTAACCAAGTTATGTCCCACCCCAGCGCCATGCTCAAATCATGTTCATCCTGAATCCATCTTTCAATGGTTTTTTTTTTGTCCCCTCCGGGGTCCTTTCCATTATGGATTTCCGCCTTTGGGGGCTTTTTTTTGCAAATAATTCAATTTATTAGCTAACTTAATTTTTTTCAATTACTTTATATATCAATTTTTTCTGTTTTTGTCCATGATATACGGAGGACTTTTGTAACACTTATATTAAAAAAAAATATGTTTCTAATTTAAATTATGTTTACACCCAAATTTACTGGAAATACGCTTAGTGTTCAGACTTTTTTTCCTATCAGTTTTTTCCCAGATGTTTTAGTTTTTAATGTTTTTTAAGATCAATTTGTTTTACTTTAATTTCCCTCATCCCATTTCAATTTTTGTTGAAACTAAATATTAAAACGTTACAGTTTTTGATCAGTTATAAATTATCAGAGGACTATTCATGCACCCCAAAAGTCCATAGGTCCCGATCTCCGCCTCAAAAAAAAAGGCCCAATCGCCAGTTTGATGTTGATTAATCACCCGCATATTTGGGATGTCGCTTTTAGGCTGAAAAACACACCTCTTCGGGGGATAGCGAGGAAATAAAACCTGACTTTGTTTGAGAAGACCAATGCGTTAAGAATGTAACGGGCCATTGCATCCCTTCGATATTGTAGCCATGCCAGCCCAAACTATCGGCTCATTCATTACCCTGACTAACTGCCCATAAAAATAAAGGTGATTTTTTTGATCCCTTCTGTACCAGCACCTTCACCCAGTTTTGTCTCACCACCCCGTTTGATTTCGAACTATTATGGAGCCGTGGTATAAAAAAAGAGGCCTGGGTAACCCGTCACCACCTCTGTAACCGCCCGTACTTATTGTCTGTAAAAAAGTCGAAATTGCGGGAACAGCAACCATTCCTTTTCCCGGGGTTCAACCGAAGGTTCCATATTTTCCTAGGATCCCTTCCCCCACCCATCCAGATCTGCCTCCCGAGCTCATCCTTTTCCACGAGCCCAATGGAGGATGGTTTTGTTGCTTTTTTGAAAGATCGAACCCCCAAGTTTCCCGTGGCCAAAATGGGAGGTCAAGAAGGGAATTCGTGACTGCTGGTGTATCTTGGAGATCCCAAAAAATTTTAGCCCCATTCTGAATTTTTCCCAGACCACATCTGTAGGGCCAATCGTGAGGAAAGGGATGATATTCCTTAAAAATAAAAAGATACCGTACAGGGGCACAAGAAGGGGTTTTCAATGTCAGCAGATGCCTGTTTCAGTACGGAAACCGGGAAGTCTTGCAAATTGTTCGAAATGACCTATAAAAAGATGGATCAAACTTAACACCCAAAAACTTAACAACAAAATTTTTTCTTTTCTTTCACATTTACAGGGTGGAGGGGGAATTTTTTGTGTTTGTTTTAAGGCACTTTTTGCTGTTTTTTATTAAGGGTTGACGCAGTGCCCATCTTTTGGGCTTTCCCCTTTTCGCTGTACCATGATACTTATTTATTGTTGCTCCCGTGGTAACGATACCAGGAATTCTTGTCGAATATCCAAACCATTTAATTTTTGTTTTATGAATTTATGACTGGGTTTCCCTCCGTTTTTAATTTCTTTTTTGATTTTGTTTTATTGTCCTTTCAGCCTTTTTAAAGGGCCCTCATCTCGTCGAGATTTTCCGTTAATTTTTTCCGCTTTTGTTACTGACCAATGTTTGACAGGGTAATAATGTTCCAGAAAATCGTTCAATAAGATTTGCTTTAGTTTTAGCGGTATTCTATAACTTTCAGTACCGATTAGCTTTTTCATCCATTGTTGATTTTTATCGATACTTTTACCGGGGAAAGCCCCAATTACTTGACCATTGCTTTGTTTAATTTCTATGTTCTGGCGTTTTATTGAATGGTTTTCTTGTTGTTTGCTTATTGTCATTTTCTCTGTCTTTATTATACTTATTCTCATATTGTACGCCCGCCTATTTTGACGGTTGATATTTCAGACTTTACAATGTGACAATTAAAGGCAAACCAAGATAGCACAACTTTAGTGTAGTTTATCGTTGCATCAGAAACATATATAACAAGAACGCTTGCAGAAGCGATTAAAGATTAAAAATATAATTTTTTTAAAAACCAACTAAACATGAGTTTTCTCAATGTATGTTATTGCCTGCATATGGCGAAACACGTACTGTAACAAAGTACTGTAGTTTTACAAAATGCAAAAACAATGATAATACACAGCCACGTTTCGACCAAAAGGTCTTTATCAAGCAAACGATACAATATGAGTGGCAAATTTCACTGAACACTACACATAGACTACAACAGAGATACATTGCAACGGGCTGTCATAGTGTTACTGCAGTCTCGATATCAGCTGAATATCAATTTTATTTGAGTTATTCATCGTTCCAATATTTGAACAGTGTCACAGTAACGTACAAACTGTCGCGCAAAATGAAACTATCAATATCGTAATTTTTAGGATGATTAAAAAAATATATTGCATCGACCGGGAATCGAACCGGGTCCCAGTGGCAGGCGAGTATTCTACCACTAGACCACCGATGCCTACAAGATTAAGGGCAAAGGTATTAAAGTAATCAACGAAACAAGTCTGATAAAATTGACAATAAATAAATGGAACTGGAAAAAGATGAAAAACGTCTATTATATAATAACTTGGATTCTCCAAATATCAGAAATAGGGCCAGGAGTTAATTAACTGGGATTCTCCGGAAGGAGTTAATTCTTATTTTCATGTTTGTTGGCCTACACGCTCTGATATAACCAATCAAAGGTTCGCCTTAAGTTGAAAGGAGCGCCTCGGCTAAAGAGGCTTTAATCGCGGCCAACGTATTTAACGACCTCAGCACGGACGGCAATATTGCCATGTGACGTCACAGGCTGAGGCGGTGTATTCTCACAGACTAACTATTGACTGTTACTATTGGGAAACGTCGATCTAGACAATATATTTTGCAGATGTTAGAAATTTGTTGTTGGATGCATGTGTATATTACAGAAGATGTTTTCTGATGAGTAGATATAGTTGTTGCTCTCACATACTATTTTAGTTTAATTTTATACAGAATACTTAGAGTAATTTATATATGATTACTAGTGTACTTACATCAGCTTATGGTAGTCTCTCATCAGTTATCAATGAATAAGTAAGTCACATGTTTGCACAACACCATAGCTTGATTAGCACATAAACTAACATCACTTATCAGTAATCCATGATTAAGTCAGTCACAAGTTTGCACATCACCACAGCTTGATTATCAAATAAACTAACATCACTTATTAGTAATCCATGAATAAGTCAGTCACAAGTTTGCACATCACCACAGCTTGATTGTCATAAACTAAACAATATTACACAAATATTTTCATACTACTGAATTTTGCTACTTTCCTTTTTTGGAAGAAGCAGCTCGCTGAACATTGTATTGATCTTTTCCTTATTTTTCTATAATTGTTGAGGAAAATGTTGAACCACAGACAATAAAGTATTTCTTTTTGAGCTCCGCAGATCATAGCAGTACTGTCTAATGAGAATTTCATGTAACTGGTAGTTACAATTTGAATGACTATTCCTTAGGGTTTGTCGTGGCTAAGAACTTATCTTCATATCCAGATGATATGAGGACAGATCAGGTTCAATTTAATATGTCATAAATGCAAAACACTGAGTGTTATTAGCTATTCCATTTTTGTTATCGGGAGTTCTGACCAGATGCAACTAGGAAATGTTCAGCGGGGAAATGGAGTTTTTTCTCTGGCACAAAACTAGTGCTTGTTGTGGTGGATGATAAACTAATTGCTTCAATCAGATTATCATGTGCCATTGTCATGTAATAGTCAACAGTTGGTGCTCTTCTAAATCTTTGCATGGACAAGAGGTTCTCAACATAAGACCATCTTTCAATTTTTCCACTATTTGACAGCCAGTTAAAGGAACTCTTATCTATGAAAACTTCCTTTAGGTGAACAGTAAAAGACATGTCCTGATCTATTTTAATACTGAGTTCTAAAGCTGGTGCTTTCATGAGTTTCAAAATTACAATATACAATAGAATATGTTCCTTGTCTACATTTCGGTGCACAACACTTTCTAGGCATCGTTATTTTGTTGTTATGTCTACTAAAGAAGGTAATTGTTAAATTATACATATATAATTATAATCGTAATTTGATCTATATTTTAGTACAGCTTGACATCGTTATTTTTCTATGTTTACAACACTAACAACAGTGTCACTGTCAGTCAACAGTTATTTTTACTGAAGAAGATACTGGTATAAATTCAATTCAAAATTATCATGTATAAACATGATATAATTTGATCTACATTTTGAGTCACATCACTTACTAGGCATCGTTATTTTGTTGTTATGTCTACTAAAGAAGGTAATTGTTAAATTATACATATATAATTGTAATCGTAATTTGATCTATATTTTGGTACAGCTTGGCATCGTTATTTTGTTGCTATGTTTACAACACTAACAACAGTGTCACTGTCAGTCAACAGTTATGTTTACTGAAGAAGATACTTGTTAAATTAACTTAAATTATACATGTATAAACATGATCGTAATTTGATCTACATTTTGGTACACATCACTTACTAAGCATCGTTATTTTGTTGTTATGTTTACTAAATAAGTCTGTTTGAGTCCGTATGTTTACTAAAGAGCCCATATGTTTACTAAACACATGTGAATACTCTGCCTCACCCGCCATCTTGAAAAACTTAGAGATGGCCACTATAGAGAAGGCCGTGCTTTTATCCCCTACTAAACAAACAAAACAATGAAAAGGAGTTAACTCACTTTTTATGTTTGCTGGCCTATACCCTCTGTCGATATTACGAAAAAAGACCAGACAATGTCGTCTTCGTGGTAGAGAGAGAAGATATAGTAATCTCATGGTATGGTGAGCAAATTGACTTTGGGATGGCTGCTGCAGCGGAGGACAGAGCATGGATGGGAATGCCCAATGTGCCGTGACGTCGATCGCATAACATAACATAAAAGACTTCACGTCCGTCCTTACATCTTGACTTTAGGTTGAAATTGCGTGCCTCGACTTAATAAAGAGGTTTTAATCCACTACATTCTACATTACAAACAAAAACAAACGAAGAAACGGATTCTGAACACAGAACAGTTCAGAACAGACACTTTGCACGAGGAACAATGCTAAAGTCTTTGAAATGTGAACATATCATAGATATATTTTGATTATTTTATGAACCCAGAGGCAAACATTTAAATAAGTTCTTGAAAAGTTCATAATCTTCTTTTGTTGTCACACTGCTACCGGGTTGTTGACTTGCGCTGTTCTGGTGGTTTGTTTGATTGTTATTTTTGCTCTTTGACAGGATTCTGCTATACAATCTAACCATTTTTTCGTGGCTTCCCTCTCGCATTCTTTCCTGATGTTCTGTTATAAAAGCTCTTTATACTGTAGAGTTTGGATGCATTTTTATTAAGTGGCCAAACCATTTCATTCTTTGTTTCTCAATCAATGTAATTCAAAAAAGGTTATGTGCCAACTTTCTTTCTTATGCTGATGTTGATGACTCTGTCTTTAATGGTGTTGGTAACTTTTCGTAGGCAGCGCATTCCATATGTAGTTATTTTTTGTGACTGTGCTTTGCTCATTGTCCATGGTTGGCTCTGTAACACAAAGTAGGTATGAAAATGCTGGGATCATCTATTTCTTACCTGTTCGTAATGCTGAGGCAATTGTTGAAACAGATTTTAAAAACAAATTGCTATGTGAATCAAACATATAGCTTAGCATTAGAGACAGGAGACAACAGACAAATGTAATTTGTTGGGAAAGCGGACACGAAGAAGTAGACAACGATACAATTGGGAAGATTCAAAATAGATGAGACTGCAGTAAAACTATTTGATTGGCAAAACACGTAATCATAAAGTACTGTAGTTTTACAAATTACAAAAAAATGACAAAATACAGCAACGTTTCGACCAACAAGGCCTTTATCAAGCAAACGAACAACAGGAGTGACAAATTAAAAAAAAAAATGGACGACCAAAATACACGTTTCTAATGAAAATCTGGAATAAAAACGAATAACGAAATAAATGTAACACAAAAACACACATAAAAACTAGAAATAGAACGGAAGAGAAACAATGAAAATCTAGTAAATATATAACTGAATACATGCAACATATACCCATATAGATTACAAGGCAAGGAAGAAAGTACTAAGAAGCATAAGAATGTAATACGTTGAGCCCACGTGGTCGCAAGGTACCATACAAGAAATCAACCGATTCTCCAGAGCAAATCGACTGCGATCACCCAAGGAACATGATCGGATGGCTGTGACCTGACATCGTGAGCTCCTAAATGGCCAGTATCATTGAAATGGATGGCTGCAGGGTCCATAGCATTGGCGTATGTGCGCAAATGTTGGGCGATCGGTCACTGACCTCTTGCCTGTCTCGCCGATATAAGCCTTGTTACACCGCTTACAGATAATGGCATAGATAAGATTAGGGGACTCGCATGTGAAACCATCGTCAATAAGAAACATGGTTAAAGGAAAAAGATACAGTACGCGTTTGTATCAGCATAGCACACGTGTTGTAACGCCGACGCCACACTGGACAGTGCAAATGAGCCTGGATATTGGACTTAAGGCGACTATGTATCAACATATCCTTAAGACTTCTGTCCCGTCTGTAAGCCACCAAGGATAGTAGGGGAAGACAGAACGGTCTCAGGATCTGATTTAAAGGGATAGACAGATCATGGAATAAACATTTTCACCAGTGAAATATGGGGGTGGAAAGTTAAGATAAGTTTCATTTTTACAATTGGGAAGGTAATATTACGGTTCGGAACGAACGGCCAGTCGGACAGAATTTTCTAAATTGTATAAAGACGAAGGATTGACTTCATTGCACCTGGTTCTATCCCATTTGGCTCGGCTCTCTCTCAGAAATGGTACACAACCTGTCGAGAGAATTGCACAAAGCACAAACTCCGTAGCTCAGGCAATAATCCTAGTGTTCTTCGGTCAAAAAATGCATTCGGGAACAGAACGGTCCCAATTCTTCTTCTTCAGCGATCTCTGGTCATGCGCTTAATTTACTGTGGACCACAACTGGGCAGTCAGCTTCAGGTCTGTCAGGTTTCCCAAAGCTTAGTTTTCAGGTCGACTGGTGTGCCACTGTTGCTTCTCAGATCACACAGGAGAGGACAGTCTTGCAGGATATGCTCTGGTGTCTGTTCCGCCTGCTGACACTGGCAGAGAGCTGTTTGGCTTTTTCCCTAGTCTGTATAAGTGTTTGTTGAGTCTGCAGTGTCCTGTGCGTAGTCGAAATATAATGACCTGGTCTGTTCTGCTTAGGTCTTTGAGGAGTCTTTTCCATAATCATATCCAGTTCGAACCCCCGACCTTGGGAAAGCAAGACAACGGCAAGCTTCACTTAGCCACATAGAGAAAACAGAAGAGGTAATTGCTGAAAAAGATTTCTTAAAACATGGTTAAACGAGTTCTTCTTCTTCGAACTCTTCATATCGATCACTTGTTAAACACTCTTTGTGATTTGTATGTGATCTGAGCCTAAGAGCTTCTTCTTCTTCTTCTTCTTCAGACGCTTCATATCGATCACTTGTTAAACCACTCTTTGTGATTTGTATGTGATCTGAGCCTAAGATCTTCTTCTTCTTCGAACACTTCATATCGACCACTTGTTAAACACTCTTTGTGATTTGTATGTGATCTGAGCCTAAGATCTTCTTCTTCTTCGAACGCTTCATATCGACCACTTGTTAAACACTCTTTGTGATTTGTATGATCTGAGCTAAGATCTTCTTCTTCTTCGAACGCTTCATATCGACCACTTGTTAAACACTCTTTGTGATTTGTATGTGATCTGAGCTTAAGATCTTCTTCTTCTTCGAACGCTTCATATCGATCACTTGTTAGACCACTCTTTGTGATTTGTATGTGATCTGAGCCTAAGATCTTCTTCTTCTTCGAACTCTTCATATCGACCACTTGTTAAACACTCTTTGTGATTTGTATGTGATCTGAGCTTAAGATCTTCTTCTTCTTCGAACACTTCATATAGACCACTTGTTAAACACTCTTTGTGATTTGTATGTGATCTGAGCTTAAGATCTTCTTCTTCTTGAACGCTTCATATCGATCACTTGTTAGACCACTCTTGTGATTTGTATGATCTGAGCCTAAGATCTTCTTCTTCTTCTTCAAACGCTTCATATCGACCACTTGTTAAACACTCTTTGTGATTTGTATGTGATCTGAGCCTAAGATCTTCTTCTTCTTCGAACGCTTCATATCGACCACTTGTTAAACACTCTTTGTGATTTGTATGTGATCTGAGCCTAAGATCTTCTTCTTCTTCGAACGCTTCATATCGATCACTTGTTAAACACTCTTTGTGATTTGTATGTGATCTGAGCCTAAGATCTTCTTCTTCTTCGAACGCTTCATATCGACCACTTGTTAAACACTCTTTCTGATTTGTATGTGATCTGAGCCTAAGATCTTCTTCTTCTTCGAACTCTTCATATCGACCACTTGTTAAACACTCTTTGTGATTTGTATGTGATCTGAGCCTAAGATCTTCTTCTTCTTCGAACGCTCCATATCGATCATTTAAACACTCTTTGTGATTTGTATGTGATCGAGCCTAGATCTTCTTCTTTCGAACGCTCATATCGATCACTTGTTAACTACTCTTTGTGATTTGTATGTGATCCGAGCATAAAGCGATTCTCGCTGTCCAATTATGCGCATACAAGTAGGCCAGCAATCCGATTTTCTGTGACGCTTTATCGATCAGGATACTTCCTATAGGTCCCTCTTGCACTCGCCTCTTACGACATGCCTTGTAGGTCGCAGTGTTACTATTCTTTGCTCCTCTGCGAGTCCCGGCAACACACGGGCGCAGATTAAATGAGTTAAACATATAGACATGACACAGCTAAAAAACATAATGTAGGAGAACGTTGCTGGGATAGATGACAAGAAGAAGAAGAAGACTAAACGATACAATTGGAAGAGTAATATTACTGTTTGGACAACAACCAGATAATACAGGGTGTTCAACTTAAAGCAGCCTGTGAATGGAGCTAATCTGGCATATATGTATGGAAATGGAAGGGTTCAGTTATGACGTAGTATAGGTCAATGTTGTGTGCTGGTGTGTAATTGAAGTGCGGGAAGGGGCGATGAACAAATGTGACGTAGGACAAGCTAGTCAGAACCGGTTTAAATAGTAAATAGACGAGATGCAATGCGTACCTGGCACATTTCTATTTATCACTGGGGCTGCTTTTAAGTTGAACACCCTGTAGTTATACAATGCCTTACCATGGCGAAAGACAGTAAGTGTTGGAGATCTATGACTAATTGTTGATCTTGGATGTCAAGTTGGTATTTGATTAATCAATCTGTATAAATATTTTCTTTGGAAGACTAATTGTAGGGAAGCTGGGATAAATCAGATATTATACATGACATAGTCTATTTATTCGTTCTTTCCTATGAAAATCGTGTCATATCCTTTACAAGACGTTGCCATCAACCAGAGTAAACAAGTCGTTAATTTTCTAGAGACCACTTATAAGTTGGGTTATTTGACATTGCTTTCTGAACGGTGAGGTCTATTTTTTCTGTTAATAAAGATCCACGGAAACAAATTTAATTTCAAATAGCCGCCGCTTAGTTTTAACCAGGTACTTCTCTGGGTTGTGATCGAGTTCACAACCGCTAAGCCACATACGTCCACTCTTTCCTATAGTGAGCCTATGTTAGGAGACCAGTAGTTTGGTGGGAAGATGGGACTTGTTATTTACGCCATTTTTCTCTGTCCTTGACCGTCCTCTGTATTGTGTTTTATCTATAGTTCCTGTTCTATTGTTATTCCCTCATGTAGTATTTGATTTCCCACGTTTTAGTTTACTCTCCGGTATCCATATCAGTGCAGTTTTCGTGAGACAGTTAGTATCCTTATATAACACACGCTTGATCCATCTTCAACGTCTCTTTTGGACGATGGTATTTATATTTTCATGCTGATACTGTGTTGATTGTTCTGAGTTAGAACAGACGTAAGTATTTTCATGCTGATACTGTGTTGATTGTTCTGAGTTAGAACAGACGTAAGGTATTTCGTATGCTGGAATCCCTTCCGCAAGATTGCCAAATGTGGCGTGTAACAACACAAAGCTGCTCCCATAGTTGAGAATCGTCGCGCCGTTGAGGCACAGAGAAAACGAGTCGCGCAAAAAACTTAACACACACCACCCACATGCCTACCTTGATCATGAATCCCCCACCAGTGGTAGGGGACTGTGCTCTAGGATTGAACTCTACAGCCATCTCCGCATAAACCAGAGAGGTGCAGCATCACACAGCTGAGTCTGTTGTCATCATCGCTTGCGATAGACGGCTATTAACAAGGTCTTTCGCAGACAAGTTGGAAAAAAATGTGGACAGAATGGACATTTCTTGTTCTGTTAGTCTCCAGCATTCTGATCCGTACAGTAAAGTTGATAGCACACATCTGCGGTATCTAGTAATCGTGGGTGGCTTTCTGCATTATGTTATTAACTATTTCACTCCGTAGTTTTTTTTTTTAAACCATCGAACGCATTCAAATTACAATGTTTACTGAATTATTCAGTAGACTGGCATTGCATAATGTTAAAAAAATACTGGGTTCCAGTATATCAGCTCAGTGGGAGATGGGGTGAATCAATACAAAGTTGGCATTCAATGTCGGACCAGGAACTCAGTGCTGCCAACAACATTAATAACATACAACCTAATATAAGCCCAGTTCAAAGCTACTTTTGTTATATATTGTTATAATTTTATAATCAATCAAGTGCCTTGCCTGCCGGCATAGGCGATCATGTCTATCGACAACTCTCTTTGCTTAGTGCATGTAATCAGTTCTGACGTCGATCTTTTGTCGAACCATGATGTCAGGTCCTCCAACATCTTCTCCCCCTGTCTTCCACGATCTCTTCTTCCCTTAATTTTACCTGTAGTCACCAAATTTTATTATACAAGAATGTATTCTCCCATTCTTGGTAAAATCGAGGAGTAGACGAGACAGGGAAGACAGAAGAGAAAAATTTTGGATAGCCTGACTTCACAAAGCACGTAGACGTCAACATTTGAGTTGATAGCAAACACTAACGACAGAAATATTGAGATCCATGATTGCCTACGCCAGCCGGCACGGCACCTGATGATGATGATTCTGCCATACAGACTGTATACGTTCTTCTTAACAAAGCAGACTCCTTGTTGCTATATTTATACTTATCGATATAAGGGAAGACTGCAGTAAAACTATGATTGTTTATCTTCTTTTTCCATTCCTAGTTTTTGCATTTATTTCGATTTTTTTGTTATTAGTTACATATTTTTATTTTAGGGCGTTAGTTTATTGTCTAATTGTTTATGTTATGTCTGCCGTAAGCAAATCAAATGATAGGACATATGACACCAATTTAAAAATGCAAACATGTCACCATGAACACAAAAAGAGCAATGTTCAACACAATCTTTCTCGCCACATTATTCTACCAGTGCCAAACCTGGACGCTGACATCAAATGATAGATGAAAACTAGTCACGGCAAAGATGAAGTGTCTACGCAGAATGCTGGATGTAACGAGAAGAGACCGGTTGAGAAGTGAAGACATCAGGAAAAAAAGTGGGTAAAACATCAGTACTAGACTTCATCAAGAAACAACAAATTAAATGGTTCGGCCACATAAGCAGATTACCAACCGACAGTGCACCTCAAGAGCAATGCTGCTCTGATACAATGGGTACAAAGCAAAAGGCAGGTCACGCAAAAGATGGACCTCAGAGATAACAGAAGCGATGAAAGACACTATCTACGAAGCGCACACAAAGGTCCGTTTTAGAAATCTCTTCTTGACCTGACGCTGTGAGGCAAAACACGATTGGAGAAAAGAAAAGATGTTTGCCGTTTCAGAAGTGAATTTCTCCCCTTCTGGTGTATTCTTTGCTCGATAAAGGCCTTTTGATCGACACATCGCTGTGTATTGTTATTGTTTTTGTACTTTGTAAAACTGCAGTAATTTGTTTTTACGTGCTTCTCTTTATTCATACTAGAAATTGATTGATTTGCGTGACATTTTAAAATTGCATACCGATAAAAGATAATTATTATTCTCACAAGCTCAATTGAATCGAATACATATACATTTATTTGAAGAGATTACACGTGATTGTGGTTGAAGCACACTATTATTTTGATCATAAAAATATATATTTTTATTTAGGTAAAAAATTGCAAATAAATAGTAAGATAAATATATTTTATAAAACGAGTTGAAAAAGAAAATGCTACTTTACTTGATATACTATTGATCACGCTTAGTGTGAATATGTGAGACCAGACTCCTGACGAGGTCAGCTGTCAGAGGTGGGCGGAGGTTACACTTTCTTTTGGAGTGGGAGAGCCAATACAGAACGTCGGGAATCTGGTGCAGGGTTTGCTGTCAAATCTCATCTTGTGCCGAGCCTCACCAGACTCCCAAAGGTGTCAGTGACAGAGTGATGACTCTTCAGATCTCACTAGGAGATAAAAAGAGTGCCACTTTACTCAGCGTCTACGCCCCGACAATGACAAATCCAAGCGAAATAAAGGATGGTTTCTACGAGGACCTTGACTCAGCCATCTCAGCGGTCCCAAGGTCTGAGAAGCTCATCATCTCAGGACTTCAATGCCAGAGTAGGGACAGACCATCGGGTCTGGGATGGAGTACTAGGAGTACCGGCGTAGGCAAGTGCAATAGTATGGGCTTCTATTACTCGACTATGTAGCCACGACCTAACAATTACAAACTCCTTGTTTCGTTTCCACCAGAAACAAAACGTCATGGATGCATCCCCGTTCCAAACAATGGCACCTCGATGACTACGTCATCGTAAGGAAAAATGACAGACGTGACGTCAGAGTCACAAAGGCTATGTGCGGAGCAGAATGTTGGACCGATCATAGATTGATCGTGTCAAAGCTCAACCTCCGCATCAAGCCTAGAAAACGTCACCAGGGTCGCAAACCAACAAAAGCTGGCAGTCTCCAAATTGAAAAGCTCCCTGTCACGAAAGTTTAATAAGAGACCTGGACGACAAATTGAAGGACCTCCAATTTGGCAAAACCAGCGTGGATGATGACTGGACTGCCCTCAGAGACACCGTGTACCTATCGACCTCTGAGCTCATAGGACACTCTGTACGCAAGAGCCACGACTGGTTTGACGAAAATGACGAAGAAATCAAGTCTATCCTTCTCACGAAACATGAGACATACAGAGCCAATCAAAATGACCCATCATCATCATCCAAAACAGCTTTCCTAGATGCTCGTAGAAGGGCTCAAGAGAGAATCAGGAAATTACAAGACCATATCTAAGCAAAAAATCTGATGAAATCCAGATATATGCAGACAGACATGATTTCAAACCTTCTACGATGCCCTAAAAACTGTTTACGGACCTCAACAATCTCACCCACTCCCATACTCGATGCAGATGGAGCAAGGCTACTAATTGACAAGCCTCAGATACTAAATCGCTGGGCAGAACACTTCCGTTCTGTCCTCAGCCATCCATCCACTATATGTTATGAAGCCATAGAGCGCATGCCCAGGTCCCAATCAATGCCAAGCTTGATATTCCACCTACCTTAGCAGAGGTCAAGAAGGCAACAAGCCAGATGTCCAGCGGGAAGGCACCGGGTGCGGACTCAATACCAACCGAAGTCTACAAGAAGGAGGCCCACGTTGATGCTAAAATTGACAGGGTTATTTATATCCATTTGGTGCAACGAACGTGTGCCACATTAATTAAAGGATGCCACTATTGTCCACCTGTACAAGCGGAAAGGAAACCGCCAGGCCTGCGATAACCACAGGGGATCTCCCTCCTGTCAATCGCTGGCAAAATACTGGCCAGAGTCCTCCTCAATCGATTAATCGATCACCTGGAACAGACTTACTCCCTGAGACCCAATGTGGCTTCAGAGCAGGTCGTGGAACAGCAGACATGATATTTGCTGCTCGCCAACTACAGGAGAAATGCCAAGAGCAGCACCGTAACCTCTATATGGTCTTTGTCGATCTGACAAAGGCTTTCGACACGTTAAAGGGAGGGTCTATGGAAGATCATGGAAAAATTTGGATGCCCCAGGAAATTCATCAAGATCGTTCAACAGTTTCACGAGGGCATGATGGCACGTGTACTTGACGAAGAGGGGCTGTCGGAAGCCTTCCATGTCACCAACGGCGTCAAACAGGGCTGTGTACTGGCCCAACCTCTTCAACATGATGTTTGCTGCCATGCTCACGGATGTCTTTTGGGAAGGCGACGACATAGGGGTAAAGATTAGATACAGGACAGACGGTAACCTATTCAATCTTCGGAGGTTAAAATCCTCCACCAAGTTAAAAAATCAACTATCTCAAACCTGTTGTTTGCTGATGACTGTGCCCTCGCTACCAGCTCTGAGGAAGAAATGCAGACTTACATGGACAAGTTCTCAATGGCCTGTGATAGGTTTGGCCTCACCATTAACACCAAAAAACAGAGGTCATGTTCAGCCCGCCCCTAGAGAACAGTATTACGATCCAGTCATCAACATTAAACACTAGATCTCCAGTCAACGGACAACTTTGCTTATCTTGGCAGCCTCCTATCCAGATCGCAAACATAGATTCTGAGGTCCACAATAGGATATCAAAGCCAGTGCTGCGTTCGGAAGGTTACGTGTCACTGTGTGGGAAAGGAAGGGGATAAGCATAGTCACAAAGCTGAAAGTTTACCAGGCCATAGTGCTAACCACGCTTCTGTACGCAAGCGAGACATGGACAGTGTATAGCAGACACGGAAGAAATTAAACCATTTCCACACAAGCTGTCTACGCAGAATACTAAAATAAACTGGCAGGACAAAATTCCAGACAGCGAAGTCCTCACAGAGCAAAGATCCCAAGCGTCAACACCCTGTTGCAGAAGGCCCAACTGAGATGGGTCGGTCACGTTGTTCGAATGCCTGATAAACTCATCCCAAAACAGTTGATGTATGGCGAGCTTGAAGGGGGCAGACGTTTAGCTGGTGGACAGAAAAAACGCTTTAAAGACACTCTTAAAGTGTCTCTGAAATCTTCGATATAGACAATACGTGCTGGGAATCCCTTGCGCAAGATCGCCAAATGTGGCGCTGTAACAAAAAGAGGAACCCGAATAGCTGAGAATCATCGTATTGTTGGTCACGGAAAACGAGCAGCGCGAAGAGAAGAGCACACAACAGCACATGTCTAACCTTGATCATGTATGCCCCACCTGTGGTCGGGATTCTGTTCTAGGATTGGACTCTACAGTCACCTCCGGACACACCAGAGAGGTGCAACAGTACACGTCTGAGATTGTTGTCATCATCGCTTGCGATGGACGGCTATTATTAATATGTACATTTTTTTGTTGGACAAAGGTGAAAATGTTATACTAAATAAAAACATAATAAATTCTTCTTTTTCTTCAAATGTTCCATATCGACCACTTGTTAAACCACACTTTGTGATTTTTATGTTATCTGAGTATAAGAGCAATTGTACGTTAGTACCAGTTATGCGCCTACAAGTATATCCGATTTCTGCGACGCTTTTTATTTACTAGGGTAGATTTCCTAGGCCTCTACCTCAGTCGCCTCTTACAGCATGCCTTGTAGGTCGCAGTGTTACTATTCTCTGCTCCCATTCGAGCCCCTGCAACACACACATAATAAATAAGTCAAGTTCAAGTAGATGAACGCAAGGAAACTAAAAATGCTTATAAATGGTAGCGATACACACAACATATGGCCGGCGTCACTAGGGGGTGCAGGGTGCGGGCCGCACCGGGTGACACCATCAAGGGGTGACACCAAAATAAACAAATTGCAAATTTGACAAAGCAGACATAGCTCTGTCTAGTCGGGTTTCATAACCGTTCATTGTTAAATACATGCAGGCACGGGGTGCCACCATGCAGAGCGTCTGGTGCTTAAATGAATAAGATTCAGAGCTGCTCGGAGCCTCGGAGTCGGAGTAGAATCGTGGGTCATTTACAAACGCGCCAATTAATGACGTGTGGAGTCACGTGGTTGCAGACAATTACAGACGTTGTTTACAGGTTCGTTTTTTATGTAAATAATTATTTTTGCGAAATTTTATAATTGTATCAATATCACTAACATATACATATTTTAAAGTAAAGTAATTAGGACAGGACATACATTTTAAAGGAGAAAAACAGCGGCAGGCTTCCACTCAAAAAGTTAGTATTACTATACTATAGTTACCGTACATGAACACTCGGAAGAAGACCATGGTGAAAGTCTAGAGGGTGACACCAGAGTTTACGCACTGGGTGACACCAACCCCAGTGACGCCACTGCATATTGGTAACCGTTTTGCTTATACAAAATCAGTGTTATACACGCTTAAATCTATACTATCAATACCAAACCTGGATGTTGACCACTTTATGCGTCTAAATAATAGCCGTCCATCGCAAGCGAGGATGACAACAATCTCAGACGTGTACTGTTGCACCTCTCTGGTGTGTGCGGAGGTGACTGTAGAGTCAATCCTAGAACAGAATCCCCGACCACAGGTGGGGCATACATGATCAAGGTTAGACATGTGCGTGTTGTGTGCTCTGTCTTTTTCCGCTGCTCGTTTTCTCTGTGACTCAACAATACGATGATTCTCAGCTATTCGGGTTCCTCTTTTGTTGTTACAGCGCCACATTTGGCGATCTTGCGCAAAAGATTCCCAGCACGTATTGTCTATATCGAAGCATTTCAGAGACACTTTAAGAGTGTCTTTAAAGCGTTTTTTCTGTCCACCTGCTAAACGTCTGCCCCTTCAAGCTCGCCATACATCAACTGTTTTGGGATGCGTTTATCAGACATTCGAGCAACGTGACCGACCCATCTCAGTTGGGCCTTCTGCAACAGGGTGTTGACGCTTGGATCTTTGCTCTTGTGAGGACTTCGATTTATGCGTCTACAGCAAGTAGGACAGGCACATTTCGAATTTCAGCCAAAGTGTATGCATATTATCCAACAAGACACCAGTTTGTACAGACGGCAACTGTAAGACTTTACAAACAGAAAACCCTACTTTAAAGTATCACATTTGCTGAAGTCTTACTGTAGCATAATATAAGCTCTGATTGGTCATATAAAGGCCGTGAGAGTGGAGTCCTGCCAGTACATTGAAGTTATTGGTACTGTAATCTGTTTATAAGAGCATGCATATTCCCACAGTCCCCCATTTATCATGGACAGAGAAGAGAACAAATAGATCTATCCAGAAAGTACTCAAAATCAAAGAAAACTGGTTGATTATACAAATAAGAATGAGAAAATTTGAGTATTTTGAACATCAAGCGAGACAAGAAGGGGTTGGAGAAGATCATTATGGAAGGAGGCATCTCGCCCAAGGAGAAGAAGCCCCGGAGAAGGTGAATTCAGGATGTAACTTATGATTTGAGCATGATGTCTGTAGAGATGGGATACCTGGCCTGAGAGAAAGAGAGAGAAAATTCTGAAGGACTGTTAGGGTGGCAAAGTTCTGCTCAGGACAATCTATTTCATGATGAATCTGTTTATTGACAGAAGAACAAATAGATGAACTAAGAAAAATTGATGGACAACAAAATATTGGTTAAAATGGTATCAGAAGCATACCTTAGACTTTCGTCGTCGAAAGGTTTTCCTTGTTTGATGTGTTACCGGAGTAGATAGCACAATACTTGTATATATGACTAGCTAGACTTATGTGTCGAAGAAATGAAAGTTTGTGGTTCGAATCCTTGTTAATTGTTTTGTTCCAGAAGCCCATAATACTTGTTCGCTGTCTATTTTGTTCCAGAAGCCCATAATACTTGTTCGCTGTCTATTTTGTTATGAAGCCCATAATACTTGTTCGCTTCTATTTGTTCCAGAAGCCCATAATACTTGTTTGATGTCTATTTTGTTCCAGAAGCCCATAATACTTGTTCGCTGTCTATTTTGTTCCAGAAGCCCATAATACTTGTTCGATGTCTATTTTGTTCCAGAAGCCCATAATACTTGTTCGATGTCTATTTTGTTCCAGAAGCCAATAATACTTGTTCGATGTCTATTTTGTTCCAGAAGCCCATGATACTTGTTCGCTGTCTATTTTGTTCCAGAAGCCCATAATACTTGTTCGATGTCTATTTTGTTCCAGTAGCCCATAATACTTGTTCGATGTCAATTTTGTTCCAGAAGCCATAATACTTGTTCGATGTCTATTTTGTTCCAAAGCCATAATACTTGTTCGCTGTCTATTTTGTTCCAAAGCCCATAATACTTGTTGCGTCTATTTTGTTCCAGAAGCCCATAATACTTGTTCGCTGTCTATTTCGTTCCAGAAGCCCATAATACTTGTTTGATGTCTATTTTGTTCCCGAAGCCCATAATACTTGTTCGATGTCTATTTTGTTCAGAAGCCCATAATGCTTGTTCGATGTCTATTTTGTTCAAAGCCCATAATACTTGTTCGCTGTCTATTTTGTTCCAGAAGCCCATAATACTTGTTCGATGTCTATTTTGTTCCAGAAGCCCATAATACTTGTTCGATGTCTATTTTGTTCCAGAAGCCCATAATACTTGTTCGCTATCTATTTTTTTCCAGAAGCCCATGATACTTGTTCGCTGTTTATTTTGTTCCAGAAGCCCATGATACTTGTTCGCTGTCTATTTTGTTCCAGAAGCCAATAATACTTGTTCGATGTCTATTTTGTTTCAGAAGCCCATGATACTTGTTCGATGTCTATTTGTCCCAGAAGCCCATAATACTTGTTCGCTGTCTATTTTGACTCCGATGTTTCTTTCGGGACCAGAACGTAGACATAAAACACAAACAATTGAGGCCAAATACTTAAGCAATTTTCACAGCAGATGGAAGTATCGATAGCGGAATCAGCAATCGTTGCACAAAAGCTAACCAAGTACTGGGACAGTTGTCACATAAAGAGATACCGCTAACAACTAAAGCAAGTCTCATAAGAACTATTTTCTGGTCAACACTATGTTACCAGTGTCAAACATGGCCAATAACAGCAGCTAATGAGCAGAAAATCATAACGACAGAGATGAGGTATCAGACTGGATGTGAAACCAGTTATGCAATTCATAAAAGAACAGATTAAATGGTTTGGACACCTGACAAGAATGCCCTGGTATCGTCTCCCACAGAGAGCCACACAGAAAAAGTATAATGAGTACAAGGCAAGAGGAAGACCACGCAAAGATGGAGCGACGGCATCAAGAACAGCCTTACGAACATGAATATCAGCTTACAAAGTGCCTTAAAACAAGCACACACAAGATCACAAGGTTTCACCCCAACACTTCTATAAAGAAGTAAATGGTGGAAGAGAAGAAGAATCCAAACTCCAATATACACATCAACACTTCACAATAGGTAGTCTTAGAGAACAGAACACCAGGAAAGAAGGCGAGATGAAGACCATGAAAAGGATCGTTAGATGACTTAGCAGAATTCTGTTAAAGAGCAAAAATAATCATCACCAAGCCACCAGAACAGATCAAGCCCAAAATAGAAAACCACGACACTGAACAACAAACCTGTATCAGTGTAACGACAAAAGAATACGATGAAGAATCCAACAAAATTAACATTGAGTTTAATGTTGTCATTGGAAAAATGGTATATAGGGGGAGACGACGAGTTTATGAATATTGCATTCCAAATATTGATTTAGGAGTACTCTTATCTGCACAAGAGTTAACATTGGTTATCGATTAGCGAATCGATCTTACTGCAACCCAGGCAGACACATAGGTGGCCAGTTTCTAAAAGCAGATGTCGATGGGTATACATGCTAATAGTTTCTGTGGGTTGTTGGTTATAGGTTAGCTTCTCGTCTCTCGTCTCTCAACCCAGACAGACACATAAGTGGCCAGTTTCTAAAAGCAGATGTCGATGGGTATACATGCTAATAGTTTCTGTGGGTTGTTGGTTATAGGTTAGCTTCTCGTCTTCGTCTCTCAACCCAGACATAAAATAAGTGGCCAGTTTCTAAAAGCAGATGTCGATGGGTATACATGCTAATAGTTTCTGTGAGTTGTTGGTTATAGGTTAGCTTCTCGTCTCTCGTCTCTCAACCCAGACAGACACATAAGTGGCCAGTTTCTAAAAGCAGATGTCGATGGGTACATATTTTTTTTATGCTACATGTTTCTGGTGAGTTGTTGGTTATAGGTTAGCTTTGTCTCGTTTTCAACGACAGACACATAGTGGCCAGTTTCTAAAGAGATGTCGTGGTATACATGCTAAAAGTTTCGGTTGTTGGTATAGGTTAGCTTCTCGTCGTCTCTCAGCAGACAACATAAGTGGCCAGTTTCTAAAAGCAGATGTCGATGGGTATACATGCTAATAGTTTCTGTGGGTTGTTGGTTATAGGTTAGCTTCTCGTCTCTCGTCTCTCAACCCAGACAGACACATAAGTGGCCAGTTTCTAAAAGCAGATGTCGATGGGTATACATGCTAATAGTTTCTGTGAGTTGTTGGTTATAGGTTAGCTTCTCGTCTCTCGTCTCTCAACCCAGACAGACACATAAGTGGCCAGTTTTAAAGCTGATGTCGATGGGTATACATGCTAATAGTTTATGTGGGTTGTTGGTTATAGGTTAGCTTCTCGTCTCTCGTCTCTCAACCCAGACAGACACATAAGTGGCCAGTTTCTAAAAGCAGATGTCGATGGGTATACATGCTAATAGTTTCTGTGGGTTGTTGGTTATAGGTTAGCTTCTCGTCTCTCGTTTTCAACCAGACAGACACATAAGTGGCCAGTTTCTAAAAGCAGATGTCGATGGGTATCACATGTTGCCCCGTCTGTCCAGATCGTTCTAAAAAGTTGATGGGTACATGCTAATAGTTTCTGGGTTTGGTTAAGGTTAGCTTCTCATCTCTTGTTCCAAAGATACTTGGTTCGTTCCTTCGTGAAGATATCGGGATAGGTGACATCTAGTTTCTTGTCCTATCGGAGACGGACTATAAAACTTAGGTCCCGTTTTTAATTTAAGCACGTAAAAGAACACTTGGCAGTTTAAAATCGAGAAGAGCAGACTGGAAAGCCTCTGCCTGGGCAAAATTGATAAGAAAAAGATTTTAAAAATAAAATTCCTACAAAATATCTTCACCATCTCACAATTACACGGGTCCTCACCGGTCACAGGAGCTTGTGCACTACCGCAGATATCTTCCTGCGTAAGAAAGAGATCGGAGCAGACATGGTTAATCACCGAAGTGCAATAATGATATCATCAATCAATGTTTACACGTACTCCTTATCCGATCCCACTTTGTCATGCGTGTGCTATGACGTCTTCCCTTATCACGAATCAGATCGAGTACCACGTTACAGTACAACACAGTAGATGTGATACTGTAAATTATGGTTTTATTTTTGTATAATTTCGTTTTCTTCTTCGAACACTTCATATCGACCCCTTGTTAAACCACTCTTTGTGATTTGTATGTGATTTGAGCCTAAGAGCGATTGTACGTTGTGCCAGTTATGCGCCGACAAGTAGTCTAGCACATCTGATTTCGGCAAAGCTTTTTTTACTAGGGTAGCTTCCAACGCCCTATCTTAATCGCCTCTTACAAAATGTCTTGTAGGTCGCAGTGTTACTATTCTTGCTCCTTTTGCGATCCTGGGAACACGTGCGTAGAATCTTATCAGTATTCCATCTGTTCACATTTATATTCTATTGGAAAATATCGATGTTTACTCTGGGATTGGAGATAAGTCACAATGATACTGAAGGGCAGATGACGCTCCTCAGCCCGGGAGGGCAAGTCGTCTACGAGTCGCTGCCCTGAAAGAAAATAGCAACATGCCGCCTTGTGGGTTTTGGCTGGGGACAGCAATAGACTAACGGAGAGCGAACCCAGTAAACGCTGGTTGAAATCGAACACACCGCCGAAGGATAAGCACCTGAGCTCCAATAGGTACTGAAGGCTGTACATCCGTTCTTGGTGTTTGGCTACTTATATATCACAATAGAATGACAAAAGCGGCCTAAGAACGATCGCGAGAGAGAGAATGAGACTGACTAGCTCTGAAGATACATAATTAACATTTCAACTTTCTGACGAGTGGCACTTTCATAGTAAAGGCGCAGTAACTCAGTAGGTAATAATTTTTTTGTAATGAGCATTTAGACACAGGCTTAGAGTATATTAGAACTCGGCATGATCAGTAGACAATATGGTGGCGGGGAATGAGCACAGTGATCCTCACTTTCGCTGTTGTATTATTGAGCAGACCAAATCATTTCTTCTCTCCTAGTGCTAGGGCAGTGCCATTTGGGCGTCTGGCAGGGTTTGTACAAAATCCACACAAGCACCCAAGTTCTTCAATACTATGTTTAACATTGTGTCTAATGGATGCACCATATAATTCGTTCAACATTCTGTCCCATGTATGCGTCACGCCATTCGTTCAACAATGGATCCCATGGGCGCTTCATTTTATTCGTTCAACATTGGTCCCATGGACGCTTCACACCTTTTGTTTAACATTTGGTCCCATGGGCGCTTCATACAATTCGTTCAACATTGAGTCCCATGGGCACTTCATACAATTCGTTCAACATTGGGTCCCATAGACGCTTCATATAATTCGTTCAACATTTGATTATGAATAATAGCTACGCCACCAATCGCTGTTCATGTTTTAACATTCAGAAAGCAGTCGCTTAGCAACTGAAGCAGACCCGACTTATCGATATTTAACAGCCCCATTTATAAGTACTTTTGAAGCAGCCATGTAATTTCTATCATTTCCGCTATCCTCTACATGTCCAGAGCAGTACATTATCGAAAAACGTGTAGCTTTAAAGTGTTGTGCTTTATCGACCATACTCTGCATTATGAAGAGTAAAAATATATATAAAAAACTACACGCTCAGCAATATCGATCTTATAATAAAATTCATATCAGCGTAATACCTCTGGGACACTCTTAAATGTATTGAGGGCGAATTTATTTGACAAGTTATAAAGTAAGCCGTGAGGATATTAAGATCGAAATCGATATTTAGTTGAATTAGTTATATTTTCACTAATTATTGTGTTATGTATAATTCATACAAATTAAAAAAACACATTAATTACTGAAAACAGTTACTCTCAATACATTGTCATAAAAAGAGGAGCAAGGAAGGGGTGTGAAATGACTCCAGTCTTTTTAATTAACACCTACACAGAGAACATCTTCAAACAGCTCAAAGCGCTGCTGGACTCAGCATCAGTGGACAAATAATAAATAACCCAAGATATGCAGATGGCACAGTATTGGTAGTCGAGAATGAGCAAGAACTCGTAGACCAACTCAATCGCCTGAGTGATTACCGGGCCCAAATTTGGGTGTAAAGAATAGAACCACTGTTACCTGCCCCAAGTCGTAAGAGACGACTAAGGAGGTTTGACGTAGCTACTCCCCCACCGTAAAAACACTAGATGGCTACAGAACGGAGAGC
>JADZMA010000131.1:0-53866 GCA_020796225.1 Arion vulgaris
AAGAAAGAATGGACTTCCGCTGGCTCACTTACATAACTAAAGTACTAAAGTAAGAAATTGTAACACAAGTTGAACATCTTTTCATTCTGATCTCCATCCATGACCATGGGTGCAAAACATCGATAGAATTGATAAATACTTCAATATACTTGGTACTCATAGTTGTGGTGAGACGTGCTCACATGTTCCAATCGTCATGATAGCAGAACTGGTGATACACATATAGCAGTGTCCCATTTATCAGAAACTAGAACTTTGTTTTAAATGTTTTCAAAATGTAAATAAAGAAATAAATACAACACAAATCAATTACCTAGGCTAATTACGATTTTGATCGGCCGAAACATGACCTCAGCTGACAACATATTATTGAAACAACGGATTATGGTGATTAAAAAGTGGTTACCGAGAATAAATGCATGTAATTACCCTTCCTTCGCCTGGTTCTTGTTCTAATTCCGACTTGTATCTCCACAGTCTTTGCAATGTTTCTGTGTCGGCCATTTAAAAGACCACAGCTGTTTGGTCGAATCAAGGCTCGCAATCCAAAGTCCTTTCTACTTCCTGTGCGTATTGCCTTTAAAGAGACTGGATTCTGTCCCGTTGCAACTAATCATTACCAATATATGAACTCTGAATAGCGAATGTCATGCCAAAACTACATCATTACTTGTATGTACATCTGGCAGAACAATAGATGCGTTTGGTTATTAGTTAATGAGCCAAGGTATGAAACATAGAGGTCAAAGATTAGATACAGGACAGACGATAACCTGTTCAATCTTAGGAAGTGCAACTGAACTGAAACCTGTTGTTAGCTGATGACTGCGTCCTCGCTACCAACTCTGAGGAAGAAATGCAAACCTACATGGACAAGTTCTACATGGCCTGTGATATGTTTGGCCTTACCATTAACACCACGAAAACTGAGGTCATGTTTCAGCTTGCGCCTAGAGAGCAGTACTATGATCCAGTCATCAATATTAAACACCAGCGTCTCCTGTCAGTGGACAAATTTGCTTATCTTGACAGCATCCTATCCAGATCGGCGAACATAGAATCTGAGGTTAACAATATGATATCCAAAGCCAGTGCTGCGTTCGGAAGGCTGCATGTGGCTGTGTTGAAGCGGAAGGGGATAAGCGTAGCCACAAAGCTGAAAGTTTACCAGGCCATAGTGCTAACCACGCTGCTGTACGCCAGCGAGACATGGACAGTGTATAGCAGTCACGCAAGAAACTAAACCTCTTCCACACAAGCTGTCTGCGCAGACTACTAAAAATAAACAGGCAGGACAAAATTCCAGATACCGAAGTCCTCACAAGAGCAAAGATCCCAAGCGTCAACAATCTGTTACAGAAGGCCCAAGTGAGATGGGTCGGTCATGTTGCTAGGATGCCTGATAAATGCATTCAAAACAGTTGATGTATGGCGAGCTTGAAGAGGGCAGACGTTCAGCTGATATACAGAAAAAACGTGTTTTTTCCCGATCCAGAAGCACTTGAGCTTTCAGCTCTTCGGCTCGTGCCATGGACATCGTAACCCTTCGGTTCGGTGCCACGAACACCGTGAATCTGGGAACCTGTGGCTTTTCTGCCAGCCCACGGAATTGAACCCGCACACACAGAGAGCTAGTCACCCGCAGCCCAACGTGCTATGGGCAGGCGGCAAAAACGCTTAAAGACACTCTTAAAGTGTCTCTGAAATGCTTGGATATAGACATCACGTGCTGGGAATCCCTAGAGCAAGATCACCAACTGTGGCGCTGTAACAACACTGCTCGCATAGCTGAGCATCGTCGCGTCGTTGAGGCACAGAGAAAACGAGCCGTACGAAAAAACAGAACACACAACACCCACATTTAACCTTGATCATGTATGCCCACCTGCGGTTGGGGATTGTATTCGATGATTTTTCCTCGGATCCCCGATTCGAGTTTGACTCTCGTCACCTGCACACACCAGAAAATGCAAAATCTGAACTGTTGCCACATTGCTTGCGATGGACGGTTTTTAAATTTAAAGGGGTCAAACCTGGCAGTCGTCGAAGGGGATGCCCCCGATAGTTCCCTTGCTTGTTGGAAAACCCCAGAGGTCGCCCGGGCCGGGTTTAAACCGGGGCCCCGAAACATAAAACCGGTGAGGTCGGTAAAAAATTTTGGAAATAAACCACAACCCCCGCACCTAGCTTCCCTGTTAGATAAAACCAATTTGACCTAGCATTCCCTGTTAGATAAAACCAATTCGTGACCCAGCATTCCATTTAGATAAACCAATTTGACCTACTTCCATGTTAGATAAAACCAATTTGTGACCTAGCATTCCATGTTAGATAAAACCCAAATTATACATTCCCTTTGATAAAAACCAATTTGACCTGGGATTTCCCTTTAGATAAAAACCCAAATTTTGACCTAGCTTCCATGTTAGATAAAAAACCCAAATTTTGACCTAGCATTCCATGTTAGATAAAACCAATTCGTGACCTAGCATTCCATGTTAGATAAAACCAATTCATCACCTAGCATTCCATGTTAGATAAAACCACCCGTGACCTAGCATTCCATGGTTAGATAAAACCACTCCGTGACTCCAGCATTCCATGTTAGATAAAACCAATTAAGGAATCTAGCATTCCATGTTAGATAAAACCATCTGACCTTACATTCCATGTTAGATAAAACTAACTGTGACCTAGCATTCCATGTTAGATAAAACCACCCGTGACCTAGCATTCCATGTTAGATAAAAAAACCACCCGTGACCTAGCATTCCATGTTAGATAAACCAATTCGTGACTCAGCATTCCATGTTAGATAAACCACCTGTGACCTAGCATCTCCATGTTAGATAAAAACCACCCGTGACCTAGCATTCCATGTTAGATAAAACCACCTGTGACCTAGCATTCCATGTTAGATAAAACCAATTCTGTGACCTAGCATTCCATGTTAGAGATAAAAACCACCATGACCTAGCATTCCATGTTAGATAAAACCAATTCAGACCTAGCATTCCATGTTAGATAAAACCAATTCATGACCTAGCATTCCATGTTAGATAAAACCAATTCATGACCTAGCATTCCATGTTAGATAAAACCAATTCGCATCTAGCATTCCATGTTAGATAAAACCAATTAGTGACCTAGCATCTCCATGTCAGATAAAACCCTCCGTGACTCCATTCTATGTTAGATAAAACCAATTCGTGACCTAGCATTCCATGTTAGATAAAACCACTTCATGACCTAGCATTCCATGTTAGATAAAACCAATTCATGACCTAGCATCTCATGTTAGATAAAACCACCCGTGACTCCAGCATTCCATGTTAGATAAAAACCAATTCGTGACCTAGCATTCCATGTTAGATAAACCACACCCGTGACCTAGCATTCCATGTTAGATAAACCAATTCGTGACTCCAGCATTCCATGTTAGATAAAAACCAATTCATGACCTAGCATTCCATGTTAGATAAAAACCAATTCATGACCTAGCATTCCATGTTAGATAAAACCAATTCCTGACCTAGCATTCCATGTTAGATAAACCAATTCGTGACCTAGCATTCCATGTTAGATAAACCAATTGCACCTAGCATTCCATGTGTTAGATAAAATCCATCTGGGTGACTCCAGCATTCTATGTTAGATAAACCACCCGTGACCTAGCATTCCATGTTAGATAAAACTAATTCATGACCTAGCATTCCATGTTAGATAAAACTAATTCATGACCTAGCATTCCATGTTAGATAAAACCACCTGTGACTTAGCATTCCATGTTAGATAAAAACCAATTCGTGACCTAGCATTCCACAAGTTAGATAAAACCAATTGTGACCTAGCATTCCATGTTAGATAAAAACTGGTTCGTGACTCCAGCATTCCATGTTAGATAAACCAATTCATGACCTAGCATTCCATGTTAGATAAAACCAATTCATGACCTAGCATTCCATGTGTTAGATAAACCAATTCGTGACCTAGCATTCCATGTTAGATAAAACCACCAGTGACCTAGCATTCCATGTTAGATAAACCAATTCGTGACCTAGCATTCCATGTTAGATAAAAACCAATTCGTGACCTAGCATTCCATGTTAGATAAAACTAATTCGTGACCTAGTAGCATTCCATGTTAGATAAAACCACCTCGTGACCTAGCATTCCACAGTTAGATAAAACCAATTGTGACCTAGCATTCTGTGTTAGATAAACCACCTGTGACCTAGCATTCCATGTTAGATAAAAACCACCCGTGACCTAGCATTCCATGTTAGATAAAACCAATTCATGACCTAGCATTCCATGTTAGATAAAACCAATTCATGACCTAGCATTCCATGTTAGATAAAACCAATTCATGACCTAGCATTCCATGTTAGATAAAACCAATTCGTGACCTACATCTCATGTTAGATAAAACCACCCGTGACCTAGCATTCCATGTTAGATAAAACCAATTCGTGACCTAGCATTCCATGTTAGATAAAACCACTTCGTGACCTAGCATTCCATGTTAGATAAAACCATAATTGTGACCTTAGCATTCCATGTTAGATAAAACCAATTCATGACCTAGCATTCCATGTTAGATAAAACCAATTCATGACCTAGCATCCTCCATGCTAGATAAAACCACCCGTGACTCCAGCATCCATGCCAGATAAAAACCAATTCGTGACCTAGCATTCCATGTTAGATAAAACCAATTCGTGACCTAGCATTCCATGTTAGATAAAACCAATTCTGTGACTCCAGTAGCATTCCATGTTAGATAAAACCACCTGTGACCTAGCATTCCATGTTAGATAAAACCACCAGGACCTAGCATCTCCATGTTAGATAAAACCACCTGTGACCTAGCATTCCACAAAGTTAGATAAACCACCTCGTGACCTAGCATTCCATGTTAGATAAAACCAATTCGTGACCTAGCATTCCATGTTAGATAAAACTAATTCGTGACCTAGTAGCATTCCATGTTAGATAAAACCAATTCATGACCTAGCATTCCATGTTAGATAAAACCAATTCATGACCTAGCATTCCATGTTAGATAAAACCACCTATGACCTAGCATTCCATGTTAGATAAAACCAATTGTGACCTAGCATCTCATGTTAGATAAAACTTAACACCAGACCTAGCATTCCATGTTAGATAAAACCAATTCGTGACCTAGCATTCCATGTTAGATAAAACCACCTGTGACCTAGCATTCCATGTTAGATAAACTAATTCGTGACCCCAGCATTCCATGTTAGATAAAACCAATTCATGACCTAGCATTCCATGTTAGATAAAACTAATTCATGACCTAGCATTCCATGTTAGATAAACCAATTCGTGACCTAGCATTCCATGTTAGATAAAACCAATTCGTGACCTAGCATTCCATGTTAGATAAAAACAATTCGTGACCTAGCATTCCATGTTAGATAAAACTAATTCCTTTGACCTAGCATTCCATGTTATAAAACCAATTCGTGACTCAGCATTCCATGTTAGATAAACCAATTTAATCTAGCATTCCATGTTAGATAAAACCAATTCGTGACCTAGCATTCCATGTTAGATAAACCAATTCGTGACCTAGCATTCCGTTAGGATAAAACCAATTCGTGACCTAGCATTCCATGTTAGATAAAACCAATTGTGACCTAGCATTCCATGTTGATAAAATCCAATTCGTGACCTAGCATTCCATGTTAGATAAAACCAATTCGCACCTAGCATCTCATGTTAGAGATAAAACCAATTCATGACCTAGCATTCCATGTTAGATAAAACCAATTCGTGACCTAGCATTCCATGTTAGATAAAACCAATTCATGACTCAGCATCTCCATGTTAGATAAAACCAATTCATGACCTAGCATCTCATGTTAGATAAAACCAATTCAGACCTAGCATTCCATGTTAGATAAAACCAATTGTGACCTAGCATTCCATGTTAGATAAACCAATTCGTGACCTAGCATTCTATGTTAGATAAAAACCACCCGTGACCTAGCATTCCATGTTAGATAAAACCAATCTCATGACCTAGCATTCCATGTTAGATAAACCAATTCATGACCTAGCATTCCATGTTAGATAAAACCAATTCGTGACCTAGCATTCCATGTTAGATAAAACCAATTCATGACCTAGCATTCCATGTTAGATAAAACCACCCGTGACCTACAGCATTCCATGTTAGATAAAACCAATTCGTGACCCAGCATTCCATGTTAGATAAAACCAATTCATGACCTAGCATTCCATGTTAGATAAAACCAATTCATGACCTAGCATTCCATGTTAGATAAAACCAATTAGTGAAATTCCAGCATTCCATGTTAGATAAAACCACCTCCGAGACTCCAGCATTCCATGTTAGATAAAACCAATTCGTGACCTAGCATTCCATGTTAGATAAAACCAATTCGTGACTCCAGCATTCCATGTTGATAAAAACCACTCAGACCTAGCATTCCATGTTAGATAAAAACCACCTGTGACCTAGCATTCCATGTTAGATAAAACCAATTCGTGACCTAGCATTCCATGTTAGATAAAACTAATTCATGACCTAGCATTCCATGTTAGATAAAAACCAATTCATTACTCAGCATTCCATGTTAGATAAAACCAATTCGTGACCTAGCATTCCATGTTAGATAAAACCAATTCGTGACCTAGCATCTGTTATGTTAGATAAAAACCAATCCATGACCTAGCATCTCCATGTTAGATAAAACCACCCGTGATTGGGAGATTTCTATAGCAGGATAAACCAATTGCACCTAGCATTCCATGTTAGATAAACCAATTCTGTGATTCAGCATTCCATGTTAGATAAAACCAATTCATGACTCCAGCATTCCATGTTAGATAAACCAATTCGTGACCTAGCATTCCATGTTAGATAAAACCAATTCATGACCTAGCATTCCATGTTAGATAAAACCAATTCGTGACCTAGCATTCCATGTTAGATAAACCAATTCGTGACCTAGCATTCCATGTTAGATAAACCTAATTCGTGACCAGCATTCCATGTTAGATAAAACTAATTCATGACCTAGCATTCCATGTTAGATAAAACTAATTCATGACCTAGCATTCCATGTTAGATAAAACTAAATTCATGACTCTATAGCATTCCATGTTAGATAAAATCCAATTCATGACCTAGCATTCCATGTTAGATAAAACCAATTCATGACCTAGCATTCCATGTTAGATAAAACCACCTGTGACTCCATTCCATGTTAGATAAAACCAATTCATGACCTAGCATTCATATGGATAAAACCAATTCATGACCTAGCATTCCATGTTAGATAAAACCACCTGTGACTCTAGCATTCCAAGTGTTAGATAAACTAATTCGTGACCTAGCATTCCATGTTAGATAAAACTAATTCGTGACCTAGTAGCATTCCATGTTAGATAAAACCAATTCTGATGACCTAGCATCTCCATGTTAGATAAAACCAATTCATGACCTAGCATTCCATGTTAGATAAACCAATTGTGTGACCTAGCATTCCATGTTAGATAAACCACCTGTGACCTAGCATTCCATGTTAGATAAAACCAACTGAAGACCCAGCATTCCATGTTAGATAAAACCAATTCATGACCTAGCATTCCATGTTAGGATAAACCACCTGTGACTCCTAGCATCTCCATGTTAGATAAACCAATTCATGACCTAGCATTCCATGTTAGATAAAACTAATTCATGACCTAGCATTCCATGTTAGATAAAACCACCTGTGACCTAGCATTCCATGTTAGATAAAACTAATTCGTGACCTAGCATTCCATGTTAGATAAAACCAATTCATGACCTAGCATTCCATGTTAGATAAAACCAATTCATGACCTAGCATTCCATGTTAGATAAAACCAATTCATGACCTAGCATTCCATGTTGATAAAACCACCTGAGACCTAGCATTCCATGTTAGATAAACCAATTTGTGACCTAGCATCTCCATGTTAGATAAAAACCACCCAAGACCTAGCATCCCCATGTTAGATAAACCACCCGTGACCTAGCATTCCAGTGTTAGATAAACCACTCCTGACCTAGCATCTCCATGTTAGATAAAAACCACCTGCACCTACATTCCATAGATAAAACCACCCGTGACTCTAGCATTCCATGTTGATAAAACCAAGTCGTGACCTAGCATTCCATGTTAGATAAACCAATTCGTGACCTAGCATTCCATGTTAGATAAAACCAATTCATGACTCCATATCTCCATGTTAGATAAAACCAATTCGTGACCTAGCATTCCATGTTAGATATGTTCACCTGTGACCTAGCATTCCATGTTAGATAAAAACCAATTCATGACCTAGCATTCCATGTTAGATAAAACCAATTCGTGACCTAGCATTCCATGTTAGATAAAACCAATTGTGACCTAGCATTCCATGTTAGATAAAACCACCCGTGACCTAGCATTCCATGTTGATAAAACCAATTCATGACCTAGCATTCCACATGTTAGATAAAACTAATCTGATGACTCCAGCATTCCATGTTAGATAAAACTAATTCATCACCTAGCATTCCATGTTAGATAAAACCAATTCATGACTCAGCATTCCATGTTAGATAAAACCACCCGTGACCTAGCATTCCATGTTAGATAAAACCAATTGTGACCTAGCATTCCATGTTAGATAAACTAATTCATGACCTAGCATTCCATGTTAGATAAAACTAATTCATGACTTAGCATTCCATGTTAGATAAAACCACCCAGACCTAGCATTCCATGTTAGATAAACCAATTCGTGACCTAGCATTCCATGTTAGATCAAACCAATTCATGACCTAGCATTACATGTTAGATAAACCACTCCGTGACTCAGCATTCCATGTTAGATAAAACCACCTGTGACCTAGCATTCCATGTTAGATAAACCAATTCATGACCTAGCATTCCATGTTAGATAAAACTAATTCATGACCTAGCATTCCAGTCGTTAGATAAACTAATTCGTGACCTAGCATTCCATGTTAGCATGTAGCATTCCATGTTAGATAAAACCACCCATGACCTAGCATTCCATGTTAGATAAAACCAATTCATGACCTAGCATTCCATGTTAGATAAAACCAATTCGTGACCTAGCATTCCATGTTAGATAAAACCAATTTGTGACCTAGCATTCCATGTTAGATAAACCACCTGTGACCTAGCATTCCATGTTAGATAAACCACCTGTGACCTAGCATTCCCCATGTTAGATAAAACCAATTCATGACCTAGCATCTCCATATGGGGATAAAACCACCTGTGACCTAGCATTCCATGTTAGATAAAACCAATTCATGACCTAGCATTCCATGTTAGATAAAACCAATTCGTGACCTAGCATTCCATGTTAGATAAAACCACCCGTGACCTAGCATTCCATGTTAGATAAACCAATTCGTGACCTAGCATTCCATGTTAGATAAAACCAATCTGAAGACCTAGCATTCCATGTTAGATAAAACCAATCATGACTTAGCATTCCATGTTAGATAAACCAATTCATGACCTAGCATTCCATGTTAGATAAAACCAATTCATAACCTAGCATTCCATGCTAGATAAAACCACCTCGTACCTAGCATTCCATGTTAGATAAAACCAATTCATGACCTAGCATTCCAGTGTGTTAGATAAACCAATTCGTGACCAGCATTCCATGTTAGATAAACCAATTCATGACCTAGCATCTCCATGTTAGATAAACCACCCGTGACCTAGCATTCCAAGTGTTAGATAAAACCACAATTCGGTGACCTAGCATTCCATGTTAGATAAAACCACCCATGACCTAGCATTACATGTTAGATAAAACCAATTCATGACCTAGCATTCCATGTTAGATAAAACTAATTCGTGACCTAGTAGCATTCCATGTTAGATAAAACCAATTCATGACCTAGCATTCCATGTTAGATAAAAACCACCCGTGACCTAGCATTCCATGTTAGATAAAACCAATTCATGACCTAGCATTCCATGTTAGATAAAACCACCTGTGACCTAGCATTCCATGTTAGATAAAACCAATTCGTGACCTACATTCCACATGTTAGATAAAACCAATTCATGACCTAGCATCTCCATGTTAGATAAAACCAACACCCATGACTCAGCATTCCATGTTAGATAAACCAATTGTGACTCAGCATTCCATGTTAGATAAAAACCAATTCATGACCTAGCATTCCATGTTAGATAAAACCAATCTGGATATCTAGCATTCCATGTAAAGGATAAAACCAATTCGTGACCTAGCATTCCATGTTAGATAAAACCAATTCATGACCTAGCATTCCATGTTAGATAAAACCAATTCGTGACCTAGCATTCCATGTTAGATAAACGTAATTCGTGACCTAGCATCTCCATGTTAGATAAAACCAATTCGTGACCTAGCATTCCATGTTAGATAAACCAATTCGTGACCTAGCATTCCATGTTAGATAAAACCAATTCATGACCTAGCATTCCATGTTAGATAAAACCAATTCATGACCTAGCATTCCATGTTAGATAAAACCAATTCATGACCTAGCATTCCATGTTAGATAAAACCAATTAGATGACCTAGCATTCCACAACAGATAAAACCACCTCGTGACCTAGCATTCCATGTTAGATAAACCAATTCGTGACCTAGCATTCCATGTTAGAGGAAACTAATTCACATCTAGCATCTCATGTTAGATAAACCAATTCGTGACTTAGCATTCCATGTTAGATAAAACCAATTTTGTGACCTAGCATTCCATGTTAGATAAAACCACCTGTGACCCAGCATTCCATGTTAGATAAAACCAATTCACACCTAGCATTCCATGTTAGATAAAACCACCTGTGACCTTAGCATTCCATGTTAGATAAACCAATTCAAGACCTAGCATTCCATGTTAGATAAACCAATTCATGACCTAGCATTCCATGCGTTAGATCAAACCAATTCCTGTGACCTAGCATTCCATGTTAGATAAAACTACACTGTGACTCTAGCATTCCATGTTAGATAAAACCAATTCATGACCTAGCATTCCATGTTAGATCAAACCAATTCATGACCTAGCATTCCATGTTAGATAAAACCAATTTGTGACCTAGCATTCCATGTTAGATAAACCAATTCATGACCTACATTCCATGTTAGATAAAACCAATTCATGACCTAGCATTCCATGTTAGATAAAACCAATTCATGACCTAGCATTCCATGTTAGATAAACCAATTCATGACCTAGCATTCCATGTTAGATAAAACCAATCTGATGACCTAGCATTCCATGTTAAGATAAAACCACCTGTGACCTAGCATTCCATGTTAGATAAAACCAATTCATGACCTAGCATTCCATGTTAGATAAAACCAATTCGTGACCTAGCATTCCATGTTAGATAAAACTAATTGTGACCTAGCATTCCATGTTAGATAAAACCACCAGACCTAGCATTCCATGTTAGATAAAACCAATTCATGACCTAGCATTCCATGTTAGATAAAACCACCCGTGACCTAGCATTCCATGTTAGATAAAACCAATTCATGACCTAGCATTCCATGTTAGATAAAACCAATTCATGACCTAGCATCTCATGTTAGATAAAAACCAATTCGTGACCTAGCATTCCATGTTAGATCAAACCACCTCATGACTCCAGCATTCCATGTTAGATAAAACCAATCTTAAGACCTAGCATTCCATGTTAGATAAACCAATTCATGACCTAGCATTCCACATGTTAGATAAAACCACTCCGTGACTCCAGCATCTGCATGTTAGATAAAACCAATTCATGACCTAGCATTCCATGTTAGATAAAACCAATTCATGACCTAGCATTCCATGTTAGATAAACCAATTCATGACCTAGCATTACATGTTAGATAAAACCAATTCATGACCTAGCATTCCATGTTAGATAAATAAAAACCCACCATGACCTAGCATTCCATGTTAGATAAACCAATTCATGACCTAGTGCATTCCATGTTAGATAAAACTAATTCGTGACCTAGCATTCCATGTTAGATAAACCAATTCGTGACCTAGCATTCCATGTTAGATAAAACCAATTCATGACCTAGCATTCCATGTTAGATAAAACCAATTCATGACCTAGCATTCCATGTTAGATAAAACCAATTCGTGACCTAGCATTCCATGTTAGATAAACCACCTGTGACCTAGCATTCCATGTTAGATAAAAACTAATTCGTGACCTAGCATTCCATGTTAGATAAACCAATTCGTGACCTAGCATTCCATGTTAGATAAAACCAACGTGACTCTAGCATTCCATGTTAGATAAAACCACTCAGACCTAGCATTCCATGTGATAAAACCACCGTGACCTAGCATTCCATGTTAGATAAACTAACGTGACCTAGCATTCCATGTTAGATAAAAACCAATTCGTGACCTAGCATTCCATGTTAGATAAAACCACCATGACCTAGCATCCCATGTTAGATAAAACCAATTCGTGACCTAGCATCTCCATGTTAGATAAAACCACCTGTATCTAGCATTCCATGTTAGAGATAAAACCAATTCATGACCTAGCATTCCATGTTAGATAAAACCAATTCGTGACCTAGCATTCCATGTTAGATAAAACCACCTGTGACCTAGCATTCCATGTTAGATAAAATCCAATTCATGACCTAGCATTCCATGTTAGATAAAACCAATTCATGACCTAGCATTCCATGTTAGATAAAAACCAATTCGTGACCTAGCATTCCATGTTAGATAAAACCAATTTGTGACCTAGCATTCCATGTTAGATAAAACCAATTCGTGACCTGGCATTCCATGTTAGATAAAACCAATCGTGACCTAGCATTCCATGTTAGATAAAACCAATTCATGACCTAGCATTCCATGTTAGATAAAACCAATCTGATGACCTAGCATTCCATGTTAGATAAAACCAATTCGTGACCTTAGCATCTCCATGTTAGATAAAACCAATTCGTGACCTAGCATTCCATGTTAGATAAAACCAATTCGTGACCTAGCATTCCATGTTAGATAAAACCAATTCATGACCTAGCATTCCATGTTAGATAAAACCAATTCATGACCTAGCATTCCATGTTAGATAAACCACCTGTGACTCCAGCATTCCATGTTAGATAAAACTAATTCGTGACTCAGCATTCCATGTTAGATAAAACCAATTCGTGACCTAGCATTCCATGTTAGATAAAACCACTTCGTGACCTAGCATTCCATGTTAGATAAACCAATTCACACCTAGCATTCCATGTTAGATAAAACCAATTCATGACCTAGCATTCCATGTTAGATAAAACCACCTGTGACTCCAGTGACCTGGCGTTAGATAAAACTAATTGTGACCTAGTATTCCATGTTAGATAAAACTAATTCGTGACTCAGCATTCCATGTTATAAACCACCCGTGACCTAGCATTCCACAAGGATAAACCAATTCATGACCTAGCATTCCATGTTAGATAGAAACCAATTCATGACCTAGCATTCCATGTTAGATAAAACCACTTCGTGACCTAGCATTCCATGTTAGATAAAACCAATTCGTGACCTAGCATCTCCATGTTAGATAAACCAATTCGTGACCTAGCATTCCATGTTAGATAAAACCAATTCATGACCTTAGCATCTCCATGTTAGATAAAACCAATTCATGACCTAGCATTCCATGTTAGATAAAACCACCTGTGACCTTAGCATTCCATGTTAGATAAAACCAATTCGTGACCTAGCATTCCATGTTAGATAAAACCAATTCGTGACCTAGCATTCCATGTTAGATAAAACCACCCGTGACCTAGCATTCCATGTTAGGATAAAATAATTCGTGACCTAGCATTCCATGTTAGATAAAACTAATTCGTAATTTAGCATTCCATGTTAGATAAAACTAATTCGTGACCTAGCATTCCATGTTAGATAAACCAATTCGTGACCTAGCATTCCATGTTAGATAAAACCAATTGTGACCTAGCATTCCATGTTAGATAAAACCAATTCGTGACCTAGCATCTCCATGTTAGATAAAACCAATTCATGACCTAGCATTCCATGTTAGATAAAACCAATTCATGACCTAGCATTCCATGTTAGATAAAACCACCTGTGACCTAGCATTCCATGTTAGATAAAACTAATTCGTGACCTAGTAGCATTCCATGTTAGATAAAACCAATCGTGGATCTAGCATTCCATGTTAGATAAAACCAATTCGTGACCTAGCATTCCATGTTAGATAAAACCACCCGTGACTCATAGCATTCCATGTTGATAAACCAATTCATGACCTAGCATTCCATGTTAGATAAACCAATTCATGACCTAGCATTCCATGTTAGATAAACCACCTCGTGACCTAGCATTCCATGTTAGATAAAACCAATTCTGTGACTCAGCATTCCATGTTAGATAAAACCAATTCATGACCTAGCATTCCATGTTAGATAAAACCACCCGTGACCTAGCATTCCATGTTAGATAAACCAATTCGTGACCTAGTATCTCCATGTTAGAGTAAACCAATTCGTGACTCACATTCCATGTTAGATAAAACCAATTCATGACCTAGCATTCCATGTTAGATAAACCAATTCGTGACCTATGATCTAAGCGCGTTAGATAAAAATCAATTCATGACCTAGCATTCCATGTTAGATAAAACCAATTCGTGACCTAGCATTCCATGTTAGATAAACCACCTGTGACCTAGCACTCCATGTTAGATAAACCTGACCTGTGACCTTAGCATTCCATGTTAGATAAACCAATCATGACTCCATTCCATAGTTAGATAAAAAAAAAAAAAAAAAAAAACCACCCATGACCTAGCATTCCATGTTAGATAAAACTAATTCATGACCTAGCATCTCCATGTTAGATAAACCAATTCATGACCAGCATTCCATGTTAGATAAAACCAATTCATGACCTAGCATTCCATGTTAGATAAAACCAATCTATGACCTAGCATTCCATGTTAGATAAAACCAATTCATGACCTAGCATCTCATGTTAGATAAACCAATTCGTGACCTAGCATTCCATGTTAGATAAAACCACCTTGTGACCTAGCATTCCATGAGTTAGATAAAACCAATTCATGACCTAGCATTCCATGTTAGATAAAACCAATTCTGTGACTCCAGCATTCCATGTTAGATAAAACCAATCTATGACCTAGCATCTCCATGTTAGATAAAACCAATTCATGACCCAGTATTCCATGTTAGATAAAACCAATTCGTGACCTAGCATTCAATGTTAGATAAAACCAATTCGTGACCTAGCATTCCATGTTAGATAAAACCACCCGTGATTCAGCATCTCATGTTAGATAAACCAATTCATGACCTAGCATTCCATGTTAGATAAAACCAATTCATGACCTAGCATTCCAATTTAGATAAAACCAATTCGTGACCTAGCATTCCATGTTAGATAAACCAATTCGTGACCTAGCATTCCATGTTAGATAAAACTAATTCATGACCTAGCATTCCATGTTAGATAAAACCAATTCATGACCTAGCATTCCATGTTAGATAAAACCAATTCGTGACCTAGCATTCCATGTTAGATAAAACCAATTCATGACTCAGCATTCCATGTTAGATAAAACCAATTCATGACCTAGCATTCCATGCAGATAAAACCACTCGTGACCTAGCATTCCATGTTAGATAAACCAATTCGTGACCTAGCATTCCATGTTAGATAAAGCACTCATGACCCCACATTCCATGTTAGATAAACCAATTCATGACCTAGCATTCCATGTTAGATAAAACCAATTCATGACCTAGCATTCCATGTTAGATAAAACCAATTCGTGACCTAGCATCTCCATGTTAGATAAAACCAATTCGTGACCTAGCATTCCATGTTAGATAAAAACTACACCTGGTGACCTAGCATTCCATGTTAGATAAACCACCCGTGACCTAGCATTCCATGTTAGATAAAACCACCCGTGACCTAGCATCTCCATGTTAGATAAAACCACCCGTGACCTAGCATTCCATGTTAGATAAAAACCACCTGTGACCTAGCATTCCATGTTAGATAAAACCAAGTCGTGACCTAGCATTCCATGTTAGATAAAACCACTCCGTGGACTTAGCATCTCATGTTAGATAAAACCAATTCATGACCTAGCATTCCATGTTAGATAAAACCACCCGTGACCTAGCATTCCATGTTAGATAAAACCAATTCATGACCTAGCATTCCATGTTAGATAAAACCAATTCATGACCTAGCATTCCATGTTAGATAAAACCAATTCATGACCTAGTATCTCATGTTAGATAAAACTAATTCATGACCTAGCATTCCATGTTAGATAAACTAATTCACACCTAGCATTCCATGTTAGATAAAACTAATTCGTGACCTAGTAGCATTCCATGTTAGATAAAACCAATTCATGACCTAGCATTCCATGTTAGATAAAAACCAATTCATGACCTAGCATTCCATGTTAGATAAAACCAATTCGTGACCTAGCATTCCATGTTAGATAAAACCAATTGTGACCTAGCATTCCATGTTAGATAAACCAATTCGTGACTCCAGCATTCCATGTTAGATCAAAGCTAATTCATGACCTAGCATTACATGTTAGATAAAACCAATTCGTGACCTAGCATTCCATGTTAGATAAAACCAATTCGTGACCTAGCATTCCATGTTAGATAAAACCAATTCATGACCTAAAAAGCATTCCATGTTAGATAAAAACCAATTCATGACCTAGCATTCCATGTTAGAGAAACTAATTCGTGACCTAGCATTCCATGTTAGTATGTAGCATCTCCATGTTAGATAAACCAATTCATGACCTAGCATTCCATGTTAGATAAAACCATAATTCGTGACCTAGCATTCCATGTTAGATAAAACCAATTCGTGACCTAGCATTCCATGTTAGATAAAACTAATTAGCGACCTAGCATTCCATGTTAGATAAAACCAATTCATGACCTAGCATTCCATGTTAGATAAACCAATTCGTGAGTAGCATTCCATGTTAGATAAACCCCCGTGACCTAGCATTCCATGTTAGATAAACCAATTCGTGACCCAGCTATCCATGTTAGATAAAAACCAATTCGTGACCTAGCATTCCATGTTAGATAAAACCAATTCATGACCTAGCATTCAATGTTAGATAAAACCAATTCGTGACCTAGCATTCCATGTTAGATAAAAACCACCCCATGACCTAGCATTCCATGTTAGATAAAACCACCATGACCTAGCATTCCATGTTAGATAAAAACCACCCATGACCTAGCATTCCATGTTAGATAAAACCAATTCATGACCTAGCATTCCATGTTAGATAAACCAATTCGTGACCTAGCATTCCATGTTAGAGTAAAATCTCACCCGTGACCTAGCATTCCATGTTAGATAAAACTAATTCATGACTCCAGCATTCCAAGGTGTTAGATAAAACTACACCTGTGACCTAGCATTCCATGTTAGATAAAACCAATTCATGACCTAGCATTCCATGTTAGATAAAACCAATTCATGACCTAGCATTCCATGTTAGATAAAACCAATTCATGACCTAGCATTCCAATTTAGATAAAACCAATTCGTGACCTAGCATTCCATGTTAGATAAAAACAATTCGTGACCTAGCATTCCATGTTAGATAAAACCACCCATGACCTAGCATTCCATGTTAGATAAAACTAATTCATGACCTTAGCATTCCATGTTAGATAAAAACTAATTCGTGACCCAGCATTCCATGTTAGAGGAAACCACCCATGACCTAGCATTCCATGTTAGATAAAACCAATTCATGACCTAGCATTCCATGGTAGATAAAACCAATTCTGTGACTTTAGCATTCCATGTTAGATAAAACCAATTCGTGACCTAGCATTCCATGTTAGATAAAACCAATTAAGACCTAGCATTCCATGTTAGATAAAACTAATTCATGACCTAGCATTCATGTTAGATAAAACTAATTATGACCTTAGCATTCCATGTTAGATAAACCACCTGTGACCTAGCATTCCATGTTAGATAAAACCACCTGTGACCTAGCATCTCCATGTTAGATAAAACTAATTGTGACCTAGCATTCCATGTTAGATAAAACTAATTCGTGACCTAGCATTCCATGTTAGATAAACCAATTCGTGACCTAGCATTCCATGTTAGATAAAACCAATTCGTGACCTAGCATCTCCATGTTAGATAAACCAATTCGTGACCTAGCATTCCATGTTAGATAAACCAAGTCGGGACCAGTTATCCATGTTAGATAAAACCAATTCTGACCTAGCATTCCATGTTAGATAAACCAATTCATGACTCAGCATTCCATGTTAGATAAACCACCTCGTGACCTAGCATTCCATGTTAGTTAGATAAAACCAATTCATGACCTAGCATTCCATGTTAGATAAACCAATTCATGACCTAGCATTCCATGTTAGATAAAACCACTTCATGACCTAGCATTCCATGTTAGATAAAACCAATTCATGACCTAGCATTCCATGTTAGATAAACCAATTCATGACCTAGCATTCCATGTTAGATAAAACCAATTCGTGACCTAGCATTCCATGTTAGATAAAACCAATTCATGACCTAGCATTCCATGTTAGATAAAACCAATTCATGACCTAGCATTCCATGTTAGATAAACCACCTGTGACCTAGCATTCCATGTTAGATAAAACCACCTCGTGACCTAGCATTCCATGTTAGATAAAACCAATTGTGACCTAGCATTCCACAAGTTAGATCAAACCAATTCATGACCTAGCATTACATGTTAGATAAAACCAATTCGTGACCTAGCATTCCATGTTAGATAAAACTAATTGGTGACCTAGCATTCCATGTTAAGGATAAAACTAATTCATGACCTAGCATTCCATGTTAGATAAAACTAATTCATGACCTAGCATTCCATGTTAGATAAAACCAATTCGTGACCTAGCATTCCATGTTAGTATGTAGCATTCCATGTTAGATAAAACCAATTCATGACCTAGCATTCCATGTTAGATAAAACTAATTCGTGACCTAGCATTCCATGTTAGATAAAACCAATTCGTGACCTAGCATTCCAGGTTAGATAAAACCAATTCATACCTAGCATTCCATGTTAGATAAAACCAATTCATGACCTAGCATTCCATGTTAGATAAAACCAATTCTTGACCTAGCATTCCATGTTAGATAAAACCAATTCGTGACCTAGCATTCCACAAGTTAGATAAAAACCACTCCGTGACCTAGCATTCCATGTTAGATAAAACCACCTCGTGACCTAGCATTCCATGTTAGATAAAACCAATTCATGACCTAGCATTCCATGTTAGATAAAACTACCCGTGACCTAGCATTCCATGTGTTAGATAAAACCAATTCATGACCTAGCATTCCATGTTAGATAAAACCAATTCATGACCTAGCATTCCATGTTAGATAAAACCAATTCATGACCTAGCATTCCATGTTAGATAAACCAATTCATAACCTAGCATTCCATGTTAGATAAACCACCTGTGACCTAGCATTCATGTTATTAGATAAAACCAATTCATGACCTAGCATTCCATGTTAGATAAAACCAATTCGTGACCTAGCATTCCATGTTAGATAAAACCAATTCATGACCTATATTACATGTTAGATAAACCAATTCATGACCTACATTCCATGTTAGATAAAACCACCTGTGACCTAGTAGCATTCCATGTTAGATAAAACCAATTCATGACCTAGCATTCCATGTTAGATAAAACTAATTCGTGACCTAGCATTCCATGTTAGATAAAACCAATTCATGACCTAGCATTCCAGTATGTTAGATAAAACCAATTCGTGACCAGCATTCCATGTTAGATAAAACCAATTCGTGACCTAGCATTCCATGTGAGATAAAACCAATTCATGACCTAGCATTCCATGTTAGATAAACCAATTCATGACCTAGCATTCCATGTTAGATAAAACCACCCGTGACCTAGCATTCCATGTTAGATAAAACCAATTCATGACCTAGCATTCCATGTTAGATAAAACTAACCATGACCTAGCATTCCATGTTAGATAAAACCACCTCGTGACCTAGCATTCCATGTTAGATAAAACCAATTCATGACCTAGCATTCCATGTTAGATAAAACCAATTCGTGACCTAGCATTCCATGTTAGATAAAAACCAATTCGTGACCTAGCATTCCATGTTAGATAAAACCACCCGTGACCTAGCATTCCATGTTAGATAAAACCAATTCATGACCTAGCATTCCATGTTAGATAAAACCACCCATGACTCTAGCATTCCATGTTAGATAAAAACTAATTCATGACCCAGCATTCCATGTTAGATAAAACCAATTCATGACCTAGCATTCCATGTTAGATAAAACTAATTCATGACCTAGCATTCCATGTTAGATAAAACCAATTCGTGACCTAGCATTCCATGTTAGATAAAACCAATTCGTGACCTAGCATTCCATGTTAGATAAAACCAATTCATGACCTAGCATTCCATGTTAGATAAAACTAATTCGTGACCTAGTAGCATTCCATGTTAGATAAACCACCCGTGACCTAGCATTCCATGTTAGATAAAACCAATTCGTGACCTAGCATTCCATGTTAGATAAAACCAATTCATGACTCAGCATTCCATGTTAGATAAAACCACCGTGACTCAGCATTCCATGTTAGATAAAACCAATTCATGACCTAGCATTCCATGTTAGATAAAACCAATTCATGACCTAGCATTCCATGTTAGATCAAACCAATTCGTGACCTAGCATTCCATGTTAGATAAAACCACCCGTGACCTAGCATCTCCATGTTAGATAAAACCAATTCATGACCTAGCATCCATGTTAGATCAAACCAATTCATGACCTAGCATTCCTGTTAGATAAACCACCCGTGGACCTAGCATTCCATGTTAGATAAAACCAATTCATGACCTAGCATTCCATGTTAGATAAAACCAATTCATGACCTAGCATTCCATGTTAGATAAAACTAATTCATGACCTAGCATTCCATGTTAGATAAAACCAATTCATGACCTAGCATTCCATGTTAGATAAAACCAATTCATGACCTAGCATTCCATGTTAGATAAAACTAATTCGGGGACCTAGCATTCCCTGTTAGATAAACCACCATGACCTAGCATTCCAGTTAGATAAAACCAATTCGGCACCTAGCATTCCATGTTAGATAAAACTAATTCGTGACCTAGTAGCATTCCATGTTAGATAAAACCAATCTAAGACCTAGCATTCCATGTTAGATAAAACCAATTCATGACCTAGCATTCCATGTTAGATAAACCAATTCGTGACCTAGCATTCATGTTAGATAAAAACTAATTCATGACCTAGCATTCCATGTTAGATAAAACCAATTCATGACCTAGCATTCCATATTAGATAAAACCAATTCGTGACCTAGCATTCCATGTTAGATCAAACTAATTCATGACTCCAGCATTCCATGTTAGATAAAACCAATTCATGACCTTAGCATTCCATGTTAGATAAAACTAATTCATGACCTAGCATTCCATGTTAGATAAAACTAATTGTATTCCAGCATTCCATGTTAGATAAAACCAATTCATGACCTAGCATTCCATGTTAGATAAAACCAATTCATGACCTAGCATTCCATGTTAGATAAAACCAATTAATGACCTAGCATTCCATGTTAGATAAACCAATTCAGTGACCTAGCATTCCATGTTAGGATAAACCAATTCATGACCTAGCATTCCATGTTAGATAAAACCACCATGACCTACATTCCACAAGTTAGATAAAACCAATTCGTGACCTAGCATTCCATGTTGATAAAACTAATTCATGACCTAGCATTCCATGCGTTAGATAAAACCAATTCATGACCTAGCATTCCATGTTAGATAAACCACCCATGACCTAGCATTCCATGTTAGATAAAAACCAATTCGTGACCTAGCATTCCATGTTAGATAAACCAATTCACACCCAGCATTCCATGTTACATAAAACCAATTCATGACCTAGCATTCCATGTTAGGATAAAAACCACCTCGTGACCTACATTCCATGTTAGATAAAACCACCTGTGACCTAGCATTCCATGTTAGATAAAACCAATTCATGACTCCAGCATTCCATGTGTTAGATAAAACTAATTCATGACCTAGCATTCCATGTTATTAGATAAAACCAATTCGTGACCTAGCATTCCATGTTAGATAAAACCAATTCATGACCTAGCATTCCATGTTAGATAAACCAATTCAGACCTAGCATCCTATGTTAGATAAAACCAATTCGTGACCTAGCATCTCCATGTTAGATAAAACCAATTCTCGTGACCTAGCATTCCATGTTAGATAAAACCAATCATGACCTAGCATTCCAGATAGATAAAACTAATTCATGACCTAGCATTCCATGTTAGATAAAACCAATTCATGACCTAGCATTCCATGTTAGATAAACCAATTCATGCACCTAGCATTCCATGTTAGATAAAACCAATTCATGACCTAGCATTCCATATTAGATAAAACCAATTCGTGACCTAGCATTCCATGTTAGATAAAAACCAATTCATGACCTAGCATTCCATGTTAGATAAACCACCCGTGACCTAGCATTCCATGTTAGATAAACCAATTCATGACTCAGCATTCCATGTTAGATCAAACCAATTCATGACCTAGCATCTCACAAGTTAGATAAACCAATTCATGACCTAGCATTCCATGTTAGATAAAACCAATTCATGACTCCAGTAGCATCCTGTTAGATAAAAACCACCTGTGACCTAGCATTCCATGTTAGATAAAACCAATTCGTGACCTAGCATTCCATGTTAGATAAAACCAATTCGTGACCTAGCATTCCATGTTAGATAAAACCAATTCATGACTCCAGCATTCCATGTTAGATAAAACCAATCTCGTGACCTGCATAGCATTCCATGTTAGATAAAACCAATTCATGACCTAGTATCTCCCATGTTAGATAAACCACCCGTGACCTAGCATTCCATGTTAGATAAAACCAATTCGTGACCTAGCATTCCATGTTAGATAAAACCAATTCATGACCTATATCCCATGTTAGATAAAACCACCTCGTGACCTAGCATTCCATGTTAGATAAACTAATTCGTGACCTAGCATTCCATGTTAGATAAAACCACCCGTGACCTAGCATTCCATGTTAGATAAAACCACCTGTGACCTAGCATTCCATGTTAGATAAACCACCTGTGACCTAGCATTCCATGTTAGATAAAACCAATTCATGACCTAGCATTCCATGTTAGATAAAACCAATTCATGACCTAGCATTCCATGTTAGATAAAACCAATTCATGACCTAGCATTCCATGTTAGATAAAACCAATTCATGACCTAGCATTCCATGTTAGATAAAAACAATTCATGACCTAGCATTCCATGTTAGATAAAACCAATTCATGACCTAGCATTCCATGTTAGATAAAACCACCTGTGACCTAGCATTCCATGTTAGATAAAACCAATTCATGACCTAGCATTCCATGTTAGATAAAACCAATTCGTGACCTAGCATCTCCATGTTAGATAAAACCACCTGTGACCTAGCATTCCATGTTAGATAAAACTAATTCGTGACCTAGCATTCCAGCGTTAGATAAAACCAATTCATGACCTAGCATTCCATGTTAGATAAAACCAATTCTATGACTCCAGCATTCCATGTTAGATAAAACCACTCCGTGACCTAGCATTCCATGTTAGATAAACCACTCAGGACCTAGCATTCCATGTTAGATAAAACTAATTATGACTCAGCATTCCATGTGTTAGATAAAACTAATTCGTGACCTAGCATTCATGTTAGATAAAAACCAATTCGTGACCTAGCATCTCCATGTTAGATAAACCAATTCGTGACCTACATTCCATGTTAGATAAAACCAATTCATGACCTAGCATTCCACAAGTTAGATATAAAACCAATTCATGACCTAGCATTCCATGTTAGATAAACCACTCCGTGACCTAGCATTCCATGTTAGATAAAACCAATTCGTGACCTAGCATTCCATGTTAGATAAAAACCAATTCGTGACCTAGCATTCCATGTTAGATAAAACCAATTCGTGACCTAGCATTCCATGTTAGATAAAACCAATCTGATGACCCAGCATCCATGTTAGATAAAACCAATTCGTGACCTAGCATTCCATGTTAGATAAACCACTCCGTGACCTAGCATTCCATGTTAGATAAAACCACCTGTATCTAGCATTCCATGTTAGATAAAACCAATTCGTGACCTAGCATTCCATGTTAGATAAAACTAAAATTCGTACCTAGCATTCCATGTTAGATAAAACTAATTCATGACCTAGCATTCCATGTTAGATAAAACCAATTCGTGACCTAGCATTCCATGTTAGATAAAAACAATTCATGACCTAGCATTCCATGTTAGATAAAACCACCTGTGACCTAGCATTCCATGTTAGATAAACCACCTGTGACCTAGCATTCCATGGGTGTTAGATAAAACTAATTCCTGACCTAGCATTCCATGTTATAGATAAAACCACCTGTGACCTAGCATTCCATGTGTTAGATAAAACCAATTATTAGAATTCCACATTCATGTTAGATCAAACCAATTCATGACCTAGCATTCCATGTTAGATAAAACCACCTGTGACCTAGCATTCCATGTGTTAGATAAACCAATTGTGACCTAGCATTCCAAGTTAGATAAAACCAATTCGTGACCTAGCATTCCATGTTAGATAAAACCACCCGTGACCTAGCATTCCATGTTAGATAAAACCAATTCGTGACCTTAGCATTCCATGTTAGATAAAACCAATTCATGACCTAGCATTCCATGTTAGATAAAACCAATTCTTGTGACTTAGCATTCCATGTTAGATAAAACCAATTCATGACTCCAGTATCTCCATGTTAGATAAAACCAATTCATGACCTAGCATTCCATGTTAGATAAAACCAATTCATGACCTATATCCATGTTAGATAAACCAATTCGTGACCTAGCATTCCATGTTAGATAAAACCAATTCATGACCTAGCATTCCATGTTAGATAAACCAATTCATGACTAGCATTCCCATATGACAAACCCAATTCGTGACCTAGCATTCCATGTTAGATAAAACCAATTCATGACCTAGCATTCCATGTTAGATAAAACCAATTCATGACCTAGCATTCCATGTTAGATAAAACTAATTCATGACCTAGCATTCCATGTTAGATAAAACCAATTCGTGACCTAGCATTCCATGTTAGATAAAACCACCTGTGACCTAGCATTCCATGTTAGATAAAACCACCTGTGACCTAGCATTCCATGTTAGATAAAACCACCCGTGACCTATAGCATTCCATGTTAGATAAAAACTAATTCTGTGACCTAGCATTCCATGTTAGATAAAACCAATTCATGACCTAGCATTCCATGTTAGATAAACCAATTCATGACCTAGCATTCCATGTTAGATAAAACCAATTCATGACCTAGCATTCCATGTTAGATAAAACCAATTCATGACCTAGCATTCCATGTTAGATAAAACCAATTCGTGACCTAGCATTCCATGTTAGATAAACTAATCTGTTTTAAAATAACACAACAGGCTAAATCAAATTTATATTATGTTATAAATTAATTTTAACGCTAAAGAATATCAGTATTATTAACATTTCCCATCAATAATGGACATGGCCCCCTAAAATCTTTAAAATGACAAAAAACCTTTAGTTTCTATCAAACACTTACACATAAGCCCAAATAAATAGACATTTTGCTTTTCCTGTCTTTATTCCCGGGAAACCACGGTTAAACATTTTCCCTTTATTCCCCCAGGGGGCAAGTTTAAGCAAAGTTTCGGGGGTTTTTTTCGAAAATAGACCTCACCGTTCAGAAAGCAATGACAAATACTGAACGATAAGTGGTGCCTAAAAATCAAGACTCTTTACTGTGGTTGGGTGCCCTTTTTGGGTTTGCCACGAGTTTCATTCTGCCCCCTCACCCCCCAGTACCCAGTTCACTGTAAAAAGATCACCCCTCCCCCAAACCCCCCTTCCAAACATATACAAAAACATAGTTTGCTTCTCATTTTTTTTCAACGGGATACACAATGTGTATCCATTTTCAAGTTGATACACGTAAAAGGATATCCATTTTCAACTGTTGAAAACCGTAATGTAAGCATATCCATTTTCAACTGTTGATAAAGTAATGCAAGCATACCACACTCTCTTGAGGCAAACATAGCTACATTAGCGATAATAGAATCAATCAGTCAACTGCCATGCCTGCTGACGAAAACAATAATGTTCTCCATCCTTCTCCTTTGGTGAGAAAAGTTCCGTCGATTTTTTGTCAAACCCAGAGTCGACTTTTTTCCATCTGTCTTCCGCATCTTCCTTCCTTGAATTTCACCTATTGTCACCAAATGTTCAAACCTTCCTTCGCAATATCCCCCAAGAACCTTCTTCTTCACCCTTCCCCCCTGGGGAAAAAGGTCCGAACCCAAAGGGCCCTTTCCAACCCCGCCTATCCAAGGCCATTTTTCCAGATCCGCCACCTCCCCCCGTCCTTTTGTTCCATCTCTAACCCCCGTCTCCAGGTGTTTCGGGGTTTTCCCCTTTTTTCTATTGCCCTGGGGTTCCATCGGGGGCCTGTCTCACGATGCTGTTTTCCTCAGTGGTGTCCATCCATCCCCACCTTCTGCTCAACCTGTTCCACCTGCCATTGTCCTGTCCTATCCCACAGTTCTTTTTTTTTTGGGTCCTACGTCCATCCAGATGTGTATCTTGAGGCATCTATTGAGAATGCCAATTTTTTGGTTTCCCCTTTAGTTGTTCCCCATGTCTCTCCCCATAAAAAGGACAGACTTACTTTGATTTAAAATATCAATTTGTTTTATTCCTAACATTCTTGAACTCCATATTTCTTCAGAATGGCAAATGCTGATCTTCCCTTTTTGATTCTAACCAACATTTTCATTTTGGCCCCCTTGAATGTTGACGAATTTCCCAGATTTTAAATGTGTCCACCCTTTAGTGGTGATCCTCTCAATAAGATTGGCCCTGGAACCAGCATTTAACCCATGATTTTTGTTTTTCTCCCATGAATAGTCAGGCCTGTTGTGTGAGACGTTTCAGTTTTGTTATTTTCTTTATCTGGATGGTTGTGAGAGGGGATTTAGATCATCTGCAAAATCCAGATCCTCCAATTGACTATCATGGTCCATTGTTTTCCCATTTTTCCCGACAGTTGTTGATTCAATCCAAAAAGCCGCGGAAAAGGGAAGGGGGTGGCAGCCCTGTCGCACACCAGTCTTTTTTCGGGCCTCGTCAGTTTTCCTTCATGCAGTACTTAGCCAGTTTTCCCTACATTTTTTTTTTAAAATTTGGGTAGTTTGGGGACGCCATAGTGTCGTGAAGTTTCCAGAGTTTTTCCCCGTTAGGCTATCGAAGCCTTTTCATAGTCCAAAAGTTTATGTAGAGGGATGAGTTCACTGATTTTTCCCACATGATCCCAGCTCGATATTTGATCGGGCGGGCCCCCGTTTTCCTAAATCCGCTTGTTCGCCCCTTTTACGATCGGTTTTTTCCTTGAGTCTCTGGATGATTCATTTAGTTTTTGCCTGGTCGACAGGAGCATTTTTCCCTCAAAGTTCGAGCATTCTTGAGATCCCCCTTTTGGAGTTTGACTATATATCTCTCCAGTTTTTTGGATTTCTTCCTCCCCCCAAATTTTTCCCAACAAGTAAAGCAGTCGTTGAGATGTCAGCAGTTTTTATTCTGAGGATACCATCTGACCTGTAGCTTTACCATTTGGGGGGAGAATGGTTTTTTATTTCCGTTTTTTTGTTTCCACAGTCAGTTAGATCTTTTGCAGCGGGATCTATGCCCGGGTTTGGGCCCTGGGGGAACGGGGCCTTTTTTGGTCTTTAAATTTCTGCCCCCCTTTGCACTGTTCTGAAGGAAATTTTCCCGCCTTTCCCAATTGGTTTATTTTTTTTTTTTATTTCCTGTAAATTTTCCCTTGGTTATCGTAAAACTTTCGGGTTCCCCCTTTTGTCTCCTTCTTTCTCTTGCCAGGTCATCTAATATTTTTCTTTTACTGTTTTTATACTTTTCACCTCCCTGTTGGTTTTTTGTTTTTTTCTGTGTGGCCTTTTGATCTTGTTCTGCTATTACAGAGGTCGCCTTTCGCCTCTTCTCTGTTATCTTATCTAACGTTGATTCGGGAACCCTTTCCTGTGTGGTTTTTTTTCCAAGGGTAGTTTCATACTGTCCGGGATTTTTTAATTTTATCCCGTAGTTTCAATACCCCATCAACTTTTAGGGTGAATTTTTGAAACGTAACTAAATATACCCTTTTCCTTTCGCCCTTTCCAGATGTCCCACATTTTTCTACCCTTTTCCATGGTGGTCGTCATAAACCTTTTTTATTTCTTGCCCCTTGTTAAAAAAGGGTGGGATGAGGCCACATCTGCTCTAAAACTTTTGTCGAAAAAAGCCCTTTTGAACTTCCCTTTTTGCAGATGTGGTCGATTTGGTTTTCGTCCTGTGGTCTGGGGATATCCATGGCGGGGTATTTTTTTTGGCTGAAAAAGGCTACCCCTATAACTAACTGTTTTCCCAAAGATCCACAAACATCCTCCTTTTTCATTTATTTCCCCAGTCTGGCCAGGTTTCAGCCCCAGTTGTCTCTCCCTATCTTTGTTTTAAACCCTTAAAATAGTAAATTTTTTGTTTAAATTTTCCTAATACACCCAGTAATTTATTGAAAAACTCTTTTTTATTTGTTTTTTGCTTATTTGTTCGTAGATTGCCCATGTTCGTTTAATTTTTGATTGAGGTTTTAAAAGTTCCCGGGACTTTTGGTCCTAAGGCCCCATTAATTAATCCCTTTTTTGTGCTTGTTTGTCCAAATCAATGCTACCCCCTCCATGTGTGGGTTTCCCTCCTCTCCTTGTTTGGCCAACATCAATGCATTCTCCATGTGTGGCGCGTTTTTCCTCCTCTTCCGGAAGTAATGATTCCCTTGAAGTCTGGGTGTCCGATTTGTCCACTTTTTCCCCAGTCCCGGGGGATGCCAGTCCATATGTCCTCTTTTCCCCGTGCCACCTGTGCGTTTTCCCCCAGTTTCGAACATCGTGACATTCCAGGTCCCTCCTGAGATTTTCCCGGGGTGAAAAGGGAGCGGCAGCCCGATTTTTTTTTCGAATTTCCCCGTCGTTCAGAGTCCCCTACGGGGGGTCCTCTTTTTCCCTCGGGTGGGAGTTTTAATTTTTTTGGTTGTGGTTTCTGTAGCTATCTGGGTTTTTACGGGGGGGTACCCAGCCCCAGACCAACCCCCTCAGTCGCCTTTTACGACATGCAGGGCGGGGACATTTTAAATTCTTTTAATCCCTAATTTGGGCCCCAACCCCCGGGCGCCCAAAAACCCTTTGCTTGTCTGATACTTTTTTTTTAAAAGTTTTTTTGTGTGCAGGTCTTTTTAAAAAAACTCATCATGGGTTTTCCCGTCCATAGAATTTTCACCATTCTGTTGTAAAACCACATCTCTATATTTTCCCAATGGTTTTATTGATTGCATTTTCATTGTCCATGATTTGCTCCCATTCATAAAATTGCTTCAATATAGCACTGGAGTCCTTTTGCCGAGTGTCATTGGTAGTGATGATTTTCGTCCATCAGGGGGATGACTACACATATTTTCACCCAAAGGGAATGGTTTTCAAGGGAGGGATGAAATGGTGATTGCGCGGGATTTATTTTCGGAGAAAGAGTTGGGTTCGTTGATCCCTCTCTCGCCCAAACCTTCTGTGTCCAATGGCGGGACAAAGCGAGAGGCTGGAAAGGATCTGGTGCAGCGGATGACCGGGGCGTTCAGGGCCTGGCCGTGCTCAACGCCCGCAGCGTTGCTGGCAGACGCCTTCGCCCTTTGGGAACCCATTGGTAGTGAATTTAGGCCAATAAGAGGCCCCCTGGAGCGACCCTTTTGAGCTTTTAATGGGTAATTTAGTCCCCCGGAATTCCGTCAATCCAACGTTTATGGTCGTCCTCGGGGTCGTTGTTTAACTTATCTTTTTTACATTGTCATCTTTTTACTTATCAACTTGTTATTCTATTTTTTAATCACGGGACTTTTTTTCATTCCCAAATTTTTCGGGACTTTTTTTTGAGGGGGAGGTGAGCAAAGAGGAGGTGCTGCAGGGAGGACAGAGTACGAATGGTAATGCCAATGTCTTACACGATCGCATAACATACATTTGACTTAAAACCAAAAAGGGGTTTTTTTCAACTAAATTTTGGGAGTCGAAGAGGCTCTGTATTTTTCAACAGGTTTGGGAGTCGTTAAGAGGTCCCCTGTTTTTTTAAATTTAAAGTTTGGGAGTCGATGAGGTCTCTGGAGTTTTTTAAATTAGAAGTTTGGGAGTCGTTTGAGGTCTCTGTGATTTTTTTCAAAAAGTTTGGGAGTCGTTATGAGTTTTTGTAGTTTTTCCCCAAAACTTGGGAGGTTAGTTAGATCTTTTAAAGGGGGTTTTTCCTTTGGCCCCGGGGTCGTGGGTTGACCCGAACCGCCCCGTCTGTTTGAAGTCATTTTTCCAAAGAAAATTTGGATTGGGGGCGGAGTTACTGTTTTTGGAATACCCGGCTTTTGGGGGCCCCAGTTCTGGGGGAAGGAGAGGGGGCGGTTTTGGGTTAAAACCGGTGCAATGAAGTCAATAAGTTAAAAATTTTCCCGAGATTACTTATCTCAGTAGGGGAGATCGAGTTCCTAGTTCATAGGGGAGGGCAACAAAACGTAGGTGCCTTGTTAATTTGAGCAGTTAAAAAACCCTTAAAATGAGAAGAGCAGGCTGAAAAGTCGGCCGGGAAAATTTAAGGAAAGTTCCCAAAAACAAATCCCTACAAATTATCTTCACCCCCTTCTAAATTAATCGACTTTTGCCGGTGCTACGGAGTTCGTGTACTGTCGCGAGATCTTCTTTGTGAGAAAAATATCGGGGCAAATGGTAACTCACGAAGGCAATGATGATTTTTAATCAATCAATCAAATAAATCAAAGGGTTTAGACCATAATAAAAAAATTTCCCCTCGACCGTTATACGACATAGGGCCTGCAAGTAATTTTTCCATACCGCTCTATCCGGGAACTGCCAATCTCCTCCGGCTAGACCGATAGACCATTGAGCGTTAAAACCGCTTTCAATCAGTTAACTATAATAGACATTGACAGATGAAAAGGGAGATTTTTTTTAAAAAAGCATAGAGGAAGCAAATAAGAAGAATATAATATGATCAATAGATGACCGTGCAAGATTTGGATTTGAAAAAAAAATTTTAAAAAACCGGGCTCGAACCACTTACCCTTATTTTTATGGCAAGTTTTAGCCCATCAAATAAAAAATGAGGGGTTTGTTTTTTGGAAGACCCAACGGAAGCAAAGAATATGATCAATAAAAAGACAGTGTAAAGATTTAAAAGTTTTGAAAAAAAAAATTGACAAAAAAGGATTCGAAACAAATTTTTCTTACGGCACCAATAGCAATAAACGCTTTAGAGCAAATCAACGAGCCATAGAAAGGTTTAGTAGGTCTCCCAAAAGTATCGATTTAGATAGGGCACAAATAATGGAGGCCCGATCGAACAGTGTTTACATAAATATGTTATTGTACTTGTCTATTTGAGACGAGACAATATCAAACATATACAGTATACAAAATTACAAAAAAGCATATTCATTAAAGTAGTAGACCAGCAATACGAATGCTTTTATTGACCCCCCCAATACAAAAAGCCTGGCGAATATAAATTGCTGTTTACCAACTAAATTTAAAGGACAGGGTTCTTTTTATGTCACACACGGTACGAGTCGTCTTGACAAAACTGACCCCCCGCAGTCTAGATAAGGAAGCGAGAGGGTTGGTGTTTCTATTCGAAATCGGTCACGAATGACCATTGGAAGTTTGGGTACAAAATTAGGGGTCACACACTGTGATTACACACATTTCACGAGCTTTTTTCCAGTTAACTTCATCGTATCATTCGATTACCGGGGAAAAGGAAAAATACACGTTGATTTGAAGGTGATTACAAAAAGAAACTTTTTCGTATAAAAAAACTTTTTTTTTTTTAATATTAAATTGTGGAACAATTTTTTTTGAACTTTTTGCCAGACAATAAAAAAGAGTGGTATTGCCAGGGAGTTTGTGTGTGTTTATGTTCTTAATTATACCGATAGCCCCAACACCACAATAATGTTTAACACGATACGAGCTATTGAGTTTATGTTGATAGATTTGTTTGTTTAATAGTTTAAAAGTTAACTGAAGGGACAACTTTAACTATTTTTGTTTTTTTTAGAAAACTTACATTTTTTGTATTAAATTGTGGGCAACTTTGATGGTTTCCTTTAAAAAAGAAAGGCTGGTGGGCTGGGGCCGCAATGGGAAACAAAGAATAGTACCACCGGGCCTACAAGGATGTCGTAAGAGGGTCTGAGAGGGGCCATGGGGGCACCCGAATGAAAGGATTGCAGAAATGGAGGCTTATTTAGGGCAAAAAGCCCCTCGTACAGCTTTTGGGGGGAACACATACAACCCGAGGATTAACAATGGTCGAATTTTAGGTTTGAAGAAGAAGATTAGTTTATGGGCAACCATTTGGGGGGGTTAAAGAAAGGAGATTGATTCCGTTTGAAGAAGTATAGGAACAGTGATTGATTATTTATTGATTGATTTAAGATCATCACCAAAGACTTCGGTGGAACGCACACACTTCCCTATCAACGTCGGGTTCCTGATTTTAATTTGAAGATTTTGAAAAGATTTTTGAAAGATGTGTAATATTTTAAGAATTTAAACACTTTTTGATATTCTAGGACGCATGAACAACATTTTGGGGAAAATTTTTGGACCAATTTAGTGACGATTACAGCATTTTTTATGAGTGATATGGGGCCACAAGAAATTTAAAATGTAATTTTCGGGTTTGGGGAATTTTTTTTTTTATTCCATGTGCTTCCATCATTTTGGTTTTGGGAAAAGTTCTGAAGTTCCCCCCGAGTGCTCCCCCGTATGTGATGTTTCCTACTGCCCTTTGATATTTGCGACCAATTGTTTGCGGGGGGACCTTTTTGACATTGAAACCATTGTTTTTTGTAAAGTGTTCGTGGTGCTGTTAAAAAACGTGTTAAGGCAACCATTTGGTTTGTTATTTCTTTTAAAATGCAGGATAAACGAACCTTAAAAAATAAACTCAAAATTAGAGACATTGAGAAAAAAATGGAATGGAAATCAAAAAAGAAAAAATAAGATACTGGTGAATAGGAGCAACGAGCACCAATATCTAGCAAAAGGGCAAAAGTGGGGGAATTGGAAAATTTTTAAAAATCTTGAGTCCTACATATGTAAGATGGAAAATCTGTAAGGGGGATCAAGGCAAGACTTGGGTGGCCAGTGTTTTTCGGGTAAAGTGATATGGAAAAGCAAAACACACCTGGCAAATATCAATATCTATAGATCACTGGGTATCCATTCTTTTTTTGTGGTTGTGAGAGCTGGGAAAAATGCAGAACTAGGAAAAATTTGGTTTTGAACAAAGGTTTCAGACGGGATACTTTTGTTACATAGAAATGTGAACATCTATTTAAAAGACCCAAAAAACCAGCTTTTAGACAAAGGACAACGTGAAAAGGCGTAAAATTTGGTTCGGGGATGTGATGAGAAAGGGTCAGTTCCAAGATTATCCACAACAGGAGGGGGAGAAGGAAAAGAGGGGAGAGAAACCGGGTTTTACAACATCAAGAGCTTGTCAGGACAAGTTTCCACACCGCTCGAAATTAAACAAGACTTTTGGATGATTTTTATGTGTTTTCATACATTGACACCCTAACCAAGGGTTTGGGCTTTTTTTTTTATTATTATTATATAATATGTTAAATTGGTGTTGTTCCCACCCAAAATTCTAAAAATTTTTGGTTTTTTACCTTTATGTCCCCCTTTTAGTCTTACTATTTTCCGCAGGATTTATCCTGTTGAATGTGTTGTTAAGAAGAAAATTCTTATTTTTTTTTGTCGTCGAGGAGCAAGGTCTCAACCAGGGCGGCTTTCCTAAGTTTTTAGGGGGGGCTAGAATATTTTTTGTGGGAAATTATGGAGGGAGGTTAATTTTAATTTTCATGTTACAATTTTTGTGGGGGCCCCCCCACTGGCCCCTTTTTTGAAGGCCGCCCTGGCCAAAATTTTTAACTACTTTTTCTGTCTGTTTTCTTTCTTTTACGGGTTTCCCCCAATCATCCTTCAGCTACTCAAGAAGACGCTCGTTTCCAAGAATATTTTTGGATTCCTTTTTCGGGTTCCACTACGAGACTGTCAAGAGACACTGACTGTGTTTTGCAGAATATGTCTTAACCACCAATTTTTTCCCCTGCAGTACTGATCCATCACTTTGAGCCATCTATGTGCACACCTTTTTCAGTGAAAATCTGATGAAAAATTCCACATTTTCAGACGACATGTCATCAAAATTAAGCCATGAAACATAAAAACCACAAAAAGTTTTGTTTGCTATTATGAATAGAGAATTTTTTTAAAATTGAAAAAGTTTGATGCCAAGTAGAAAATCAAATGTTAAATTATTGGTTACCCCACGAGTGCTATTTTTTTCTTGGATTGAAAAATACGAATTTCCCCAAAGTTTTAGTCCTAAATTTTTTCGTGAAAGAGACAAGACAAATGAGGACGTGGCAACCCAATAAAAGTCTTTTTGTGCTTGCTCCTTCTTTTTGAACGCCCACAACGACCCTTGTTAACCACTCTGGTGATTTTTATGTGACTGACCCGAGCCCATAAACTTTATAGGGCCCTTTTGGGCTCAGGTAAGAATTATGGGGAAACAGACCCCAACACACCACGGGACCGACCAGTATTGTTATATATTGACGAATTTATTTTAAAATCAACACAATATGCTAACTCAAAGTTATAATCCAAAAGTTCAGTTTTCAATAAAATCAATATTATGAATATTTGTCACCAATAAAAACCATAATCACAAATTGGAAATTAAAAAAACTTGCATTGTTCTATCAAAAAATTTTTTTTCCCCTTTTTGATCATAGGGGAACCCCCAGCGTTTCTCCCTTTTTCAGAGGGGGGCCACCTAAGAGGGTTGTACGTTGTAGTTTTGCGAAAGAGGTCACACATCCAGTCGCGATGCTTTTTTTTCTAGGTATTCCCCCGTCCTACATCAGTCGCCCTTTCGACATGCCTTTGTGGTCGCAGTGGATATTCTGTGCTTCCCTTTTGGGACCGGTACCAAAAGATGGTTTGCTCTTTTTTTAGGTCATGATTAATTTTGTGAATTTTTTTCATTTATAATTTGTTACCTTAGTGACATTGATTTTAAAAAAAAGTTGATAGGACATGATCTGGTGTCTACCTGAAATGGATAGAGACATGGGTACTTTTTTTTACATCCAGAATTTTTAAGCAGTTTGGTGGGTCTTGGGGGATGTTTCGCCCTTTGGGAAAAATTTTCAAAGCAAGGATATAACACAAATACATTACTATTACTACTTTCTACTACCCGCCGCCTTAAACCAACGCTTCAAACCACAACCATTACTTTTTCCCCTGCAATACAACTAAAGTGGGAATAAATTAATGTTACATCAATATTATTACTAGTTACTACTACTACTACTAATGTACTACTAATGGTAAACACAGTTACTGTTACTACTTTAAGTTAATTGCATATCCTTTGATAGGACCTGCGAACCTCCTGTATTGTAACGCTGAAGTTCGTGATTTTCTATAGCATTATTATTGTTCAGAAGCCACATTGCTTTCTGAACGGTGCGGTGCCATCGTCCTTTGTTAAAATCCACGAAACAATGTGCAGTCAACACCTGTCCGCAGCGTGATTCGAGCTCAGAAACGTCGAGGTTGGATAGACCGAGCCACTAACCCTAGCCATGTGCAAGGTTATTACTACTACTATCAGCGTTACTACCAGACCGAGCGGTATTTTTTCAGTATGATACAAGTCTCGCAGCCGCCTCTTAAATGTTTTTCTTTAAAATAACCTTCGATTGTGGTGTGTTTTTTTTTGAACTGCACAAAACGTACGATTACTATTTTATTTCAAAATATAAACCATCGTAACAATGATATTAACTATTTCAAACAAATATAACAGTTTCGCGCTGTCCAATCAAAAGTCTTCGGCAAGCGTCGTTAACGATATTATTACCCGTACTGAAACCGAAATTGAAGCATACTGAAAAAGTAGGCAGAGGCGCAGATAAATCATAAATCGTACATCAGTATCGAAACAATATAGACCAATACAGGAAAGCGTTGCAAAGATTTCAAAGTCACAACAGTCTGGAAATTGGTATTTTGATTTCCCGCTTGCGCCGCCCTTCGACGCACTGCCTCTTCTGTATCACAGTTCGGCACGGGCCTTGGTTACTAATACTAATGTTAATACCTACCAATGTTAATATCACTACCCTACTACCCTACTACTACTAACAAAAAGCTAATACTTCCATTACTCCTACTACTACTAATGGCTAATGATTTCACTACTCCTACCAATGGCACATTACCACACATTACTAATACTACTAATACCCTACTATAATAACAGTACTGATATATCATCAATAATACCCTACTATAACAACACCACACTACACTGCACATTAGTAATACCCTACTATAATAACATTATAATAATTACCACTAATACTACCAATAATATTCCCACGATAATAACAGTACTAATAATACTAATACTACTAATACCCTACTAATACTACTACCAATCACTACTAATACTCCTACCATAATAACAGTACTATAATACTAATATTTACTACAATACTACTACCATTTCACTAGGCTCATGAGCTACCCCAGTAGTAATCATGGGAGATATAATCTTGAAAGTATGCTGCAGTCTAGAATCTGTCCACAAAAGTGCTCTGGCGGTATTATTGACGGATTTTGTATGCAAAATAAACGTGCAATAATATTTGTATAAATCTTATTAACAATGTAGGTGATAAGAATTCTAATTCCATCGGGACATTTGATGAAGAAAATGTGTTCATGGCACCGCAATACAAAAACCATTGGTAGTTGACAACGATGAGTATGCCAAAGCCGCTATCAGGCAAAGTCTAGATGAAAAAGATGAAACAAAACTCCTATAAATATTCTTGTCATCTTGAACATTAAATCGGGGACCTTGCCGGTGTGCTTCGAGCTCGTACACGTCGCCTATAAAGAACAAATGATCACCTCCTGCGTAAGAAAGAGAACAGAACACACGTGATCGTCACTGAAGTGTACGATGATAGTTTATAAATCAATCATTCGACATTGCAGCATTTGTATGTGCTTGAGGAGTTGAAATCAATCATTCGATATTGGTATACTGGTGGCGTGTGTTGAGGAGTTTATAAACTGGTTCATTCGATATTTGTGGTTGCTGGTGGCGTGGTTGAGTAGAGCTCGGAATGTACTGTTCTGAGAGCAGCAGATTGACATGTTCCTAAATCTGTTCATATTGTGGTAGTGGTCGCGTTAATATTAATGGAGCTTTCAGAGATCAGATTTAATCTCCCCGACTTTTCTTTGATGATGCGTAACAGGTACACTGTTGTTCTTCTGCAGCACATTCCTTGTCAGTCGGTTCAGTCTCATTTCCTCATTTGATCATACAAAATTTAAAAAAAAAAAAAAATCTTATGACATAAAAATATGAAAACTAGATATATACAACTCTTTGCAAGAAAGTAGCAATACGAACATTTTGATTAATGTTATGTTATGCGATCGACTCATGTCATATCGGCATTCCCATGTGGGCTCTGTCCCGCTTGCAGCAGCTATCTAACGTCAATTCTTCACGGCAATTACGCGATATTGATTAGCATATCTCGCTCGACATATCCCCGAAAAACGACACCGTCTGGCACGCCCAAACTTACCTTCCTAATTATCGCACTTCGTTCCATAGCATCTGAAATTACCGATATCATAAATGAGAGCGCACTGTATTGATGACATCGGTTCTGTCCATACTTCTGTCCGTTTGAGTCGGGACATTGTTTGTAAGAAAGTCAGCGCGCCTGTTACTATGCATTCCATTTCGCGGCCCAGGTGTGTGTGGCAGCTCGCAGTCATTTTTCGGAGGATGACTTCCAAAGATGATTCACCCACCACGCGCAGATTTTCAGATTCATTCTTTTGTAGGTTATATTCAGTCAGAGTCTGATATGATAATCGTGTTGATTACCCGTTGCTCGCCACCTATGAGTGGTTTCCTGAAAGTGGTGATCTCAACTGTTATGTTCGATGCTGTTGTTCCGGAAAGCGCCACAGTCCTCATTAAGTGTGCTACCGTTTCGTTGTGCTGAATAAGCCCATAATGATCTGGTTCCGCGTCTGGCAGGAGGAATCGGTGTGCAATAATGACATCAACGGACGGGAGTGCGTTGATCAACGAGTGCACACCTCCGTATTGACCATACGGCAGAGGTCCACTTTCATAGCTGCTCCCAAGTGTATCGATTTATCTAAAATATCTTTAATAACAGTTGACAGAAACCTGTCATTTAAAAGTCAAAGAGAACGCACCTAAAGACAAGAAATGCCAACTGCTCTTATGGCGGCGTTATTGAACAACATCTGCTGTTTCTTCTTTATCATGACTATGCTGAGTATGAGACTATGGGCTAGGTCTTCTTGACAGTGAGCAGAATATCGCGATAAGTTAGACAGATCCAGGAATGAAGTTTACGAGGCTATACCTGGTTGCACACGTTACACTTCACGAGGCAACGCAGCTGAGTGTGTCCTTGTGTGCCAACAACAGCCATAACATCATGTGCTGGGTGCACAGGCAAAGCTTATCTGGGGTGTCTGAAGACACATATCATCCTCTGCACAATCCATAAATGAAAATAAGGCAAAACGTCTGAAGAAAGGCAGATCATTAGCGCTGAGGCAGAGGATGTTATTGAACAGGTCTGTACTTAGACGAGCTATATGGAGACGAATGGATGCTGATATAAGAGGATATGATTGATTACACTGAGGGTTTGACTAAAGTGACATTATCAGGCAGTGGACAGACACAAGTTGGTGCCCAAATCAGAGGAGGCATTGATTATACTCAGGGTTTGACCTAAAGTGACATTATCAGGGTAGAGACAGACATAAGTTATGCCCATATCAGAGAATATGACGATTACACTGTTCGACTAAAGTGACATTTATCAGGTAGGGACAGACATAAGTTGGTGCCCATATCAGAGATATGATTGATTACACCAAGGTTCGACCAGCGGACACATTCAGGTAGAGACAGACACGTTGTGGCCCATATCAGAGAATATAATTGATTGAAGTACCAAGGTTCAATTAAAAGCAGATATTATCAGGCAGAGATGATATGACACAAGTTATGACCATACCAGAGAATATGATTGATTGCTACTAAAATGACTCAAAGTGACATTATCAGGTAGAGACAGACATGTTATGCCCATATCAGAGAATAATATGACTGATTACACCATGTCTGACTAAAGTGACATTACTGTGGAGAGACAGACACAAGTTATGTGCCCATATCAGAGAATATGACTGATTACACTAAGGTTCGAATTAAAAAGTGACATTATCAGGTAGAGACAGACAAGTTGTGCCTATATCAGAGGATATGATTGATTATACTCAGGCTTGACCAAAGTGACATTATCAGGTAGAGACAGACACAAGTTATGCCCATATCAGAGATATGATTACTACACCAGGGTTTGTTAATGCCCAGCGATGATTATCAGGCAGAGACAGACACAGCTATGGCCCATATCAGAGGATATGATTGACAGCACTGTCTGACTCAAAGTGACATTATCAGGGCAGAGACAGACACAAGCTAGCCCATATCAGAGAATAAATATAACACACACCAAGGCCTGACTCAGCGACATTAATAGGGTAGAGACAGATTATTGAAGGAGGTGTTCCATAGATTGTGTAGAGAATATGATTGATTACACTGTTTGACTAAAGAGACATTATGTGAGATGAGACACAAGTTGGGTGCCCATATCAGAGAATATGATTGATTACACCAAGGTCTGAATTAAAAGTGACATTATCAGGTAGAGACATGACACAAGTTATGCCCATATCAGAGAATATACTGATTACACCAAGGTTCAATTATGCTGACATTATCAGGTAGAGACAGACACAAGTTATGTCACCCATATCAGGGGAGGATATGACTGATTGTAATCTGTGCTTGACTCAAAGTGACATTATCAGGTAGGACAGACATGTTGCAGCCCATATCAGAGAATAATGATTGATTACACCAAGGTTTGACTTAAAGTGACATTATCAGAGTAGACAGACACAAATTATCTCCATCATCAAATTGTAATGTATAATGTTTCTGTACAGATCAGCATGATTTGTTATCATGAATCTCGTCCGTTTGGTTTCTGTCAGCTGATGAACCAGAGGCGGCAGAGATGGTAAGTAAGAATGGCAAGTTTTATTTGTTTAAAATTATTTAAGTAAGTTTTTCACTTTAAAAAACTTAACAAAGTATTTTATGCCTTGTCAAATTATTTTTATGTTTTATGAAAGTACTTTTAGTTGTCAGCATTTTTATATTTTGTCAAATTATTTTGTTTAGAAAGTATTTATTATGTTTTTAGCAGAATTTATATTTTATGAAGCATTTGTATGTTTTAAGGAATATTTTTACAAGTTTACCAAAGTATTTTATATTTTCTAAAAAAGTATTTTTACGTTTTCAAGTATTTTTATATTCTATCAAAGTAGTCTTTATGTTTTCAAAGTAGTTTTTTATGTTTTATCGCTATTTTTATGTTTTAATGTTATTTTTATGTTTCATCGTGTACTACTTTGCTGGTTTTATCAAAAGTATTTTTTATGTTTTTATTAAAGTATTTTTATGTTTTATCAAACATTTTAATGTTTCTTTATCAAAGCATTTTACCGTTTTATCAAAGCATTTTAATGTTTTATCAAATTATTTTTGACAGTTTTATCAAAGCAGTTTTTTATGTGTTATCAAAGCATTTTTTATGTTTTTTCATATATTTTAAGAAGTTTTCAACGTATTCTCTTCTTGCGCCTCGAATATGAAACGAAAATATTATATTTTGAAAATATTTACGAAATACTAAATATAATACGACAACAAATACTATACGCATGCATGAACAATAGAGACCAACACAATACATTATTTATTGTCCCCTTTTCGATTCTACATTTCTTTAATGTATAATATATTTGAATAATGAATAACGAAGGCTGCTGGAGATGTGATTTAAGTAGAGGTGAGGTCACCAGCTGTCATGCATGATCTCCAGAGAAAAGTCTGCAGCAGAGAATGGTGGATCACAGACTGAAAGCGAGCTGGAAGATATGGAAAGTAAACTTTCCAACGAAGGTGGACAAAAAATTTGATGACGATGTCGACGACGGGCGTTGCTAGAGGTATTCTCTCAGCTTGGAAAACCGTCAAGCGCTGATGCAGAAAGTTGGGGAGTTAAACGTTGTAATTTCAAGTGTGTTGGGGAGTTCAGCGTTTGCTATTTCAAGGTAGTTTAGAGTTCAACATTTGTTATTTCTATGTAGTTTAGAGTTCAGTGTTTGCTATTTGCCGTAGGTTATTCAGTGTTTGTTATTTCCTGGCGTAGACAGGCCCATATCGGCGCCATTTTATGCAGGTTTAGAGTCTGTGTGCCTGCTATTTCGCTGCAAGTTGAGTTCATGCTTCATATTTCTGCTGCAGGTTAGAGTTCCATGTCATTTCTAAGTGCACACGCAGAGTTCAGGCAAGGGAAGCCTGTTATTTCAAGTGTAATGATAGAGTTCATGCTTGTTATTTCTAAGTGTACTAGAGACCAACGTTTGCTATTTCTTAAGGTACGCTAGAGTTCAGTGTTTGTTATTTCTTAAGGTAGGCTAGGAGTTCAGTGTGTTTGTTATTCTAAGTGTAATGTTGTGGAGTTCAACGTTTGTTGGTTTCCAAGGTAGTTTAGAGTTCAGTGTTTCCATATTTCTAGGTTAGAGTTCAGTGTTTGTTATTTCTAAGGTAGTCAGAGTTCAAAGTGTTTGTTATTTCTACAGGTTAGAGTTCAGTATTTGTTATTTCTGGTGTAAAACAGAGGTTCAGTGTTTGTTATTTCAAGGTAGTTAGAGTTCAGTGTTTGCTATTTCTGGCTGTAGCTTTAGAGTTCAGTGTTTGCTTGGTTTCTAAGGTAGTTTTAGAGTTCAGTGTTTGTTATTTCTATGTGTGGTTAGTGTTCAGTGTTTGTTAGTTTCTATGTACGTTATATAGGAGTTCAGTGTTTGTTATTTCTTGCTGTAATGTTATTCAACGTTTGTTATTTCTGCTGCAGGTTAGGGAGTTCATGTCGTTATTTCTTAAGTGTACGTTGGTTCAGTGTTTGTTATTTTTAAGTGTAGTTTAGAGTTCAGTAAGCCATATTTCTGACAGTGAAGCTTGTGTGAGTCTCAGTAAGCCGTGTTATTTCTTAAGGTAGTTTATTCAGTGTTTGCTATTTCAAGGTAGGTTAGAAAGTTCAGTGTCATATTTCAAGTGTGGTGAATAGAGTCTTAGTGCCGTTATTTCTGCTGCAGTTTAGAGTCTATGTTTTGTTATTTCTGCTATAGGTTGTAGAGTTCTCAGTGTTTATGTTTCTTGCTGCAGGTTAGACCAACGCTTGTTATTTTCAAGTGTATGAGAGTCCATATTTGCTACTCTGGCGGTGCAGGTTAGAGTCTGTGTTTCATATTTCTGCTGTAGGCTAGGAGTTCAGTGTTTGTTATTTCAAGGCAGTTTAGAGTTCAGTGTTTGTTATTTCAAGGTAGTAGTTGTATTCAACGTTTGTTGATTTCTGGGTTGTAGGTTAGAGGTTCAGTGTTTGTTATTTCAAGTGTAGGTTAGAGTTCAACGTTTGTTATTTGATAAGTTAGACAGGGCCAGGCAGATTTTCTCAGTGTATGATACATCTTCAAATGCACTCTTAAATGTTTTTCTTTTAAAATAACTTTCATGATTTGTTTTAAAACTGTAGACAACATGTGTGAATATTTATTATTATTTTGGAAATATCACTACTTTAAAATACTGATATTTGTCACAAATAATATACTATAGTTTTACTGTTCAAACTCTCAGCACATTCTTTAATTATCTCTTAGCCTGTTACGCTATTGGCGCTTAGGCAGCAACAAACACAAAGTGCCACCTCTTCTCTTCATGGTCTTCCTGTATTGTATTCCAGCTATGATTCAGGCCTTTCTCAGTTCTTGCCTCCTCCAGGCTGTCTGGAATTTTCATTGTTTAATTATCTGGAGAGATTCAACTGAATTATCATCAAAATAACTTGTCCTGAGCAGAACTTGCACCCCAACAGTCCTCCGAATTTCTATCTCTCATAGACTAGATGTCCTGTCTCTGCAGCCGTCATGTTCAAACCATCAGTCACATCCTGAATCCATCTTCTGTGGTCTCCTCTTCTTCTCCTCTAACTATGAATACTTTTTTAAAATTCAAGCCCTGGTTATAACATAACTGGCTTAATGAAAATAAGTCACAATTTCTGAAGAAAAACCCAATACCCTGATGCTGGTCTACCTGTAGAAGTATTACCTAGCATTAATGTAAATCGCTCTTATGCCCAGATCACACACAAATCAGACAGAGGATAATAGATGATGATATGAAGCGTTCTGTTGTAGAAGAAGAAGAAGACTCATGTGTAAGTTTCTGAAGAAACCAGAAGACGAGATTCATTCATACAGCAACCTGTTATTTTGGACCTTTTAATCATCGACTGAGAGTGGCAAAAGAAAAGCAAACAATAACCCAGTAAACTTATATCATACCAGAGAGCCACTGGAAGATAGCAATACGGTTTTCTGACCTCATCCTGCACACTTGCGATGCTGTTACTTGTGTTCTCCACTTAGTTCTGCAACAACTTACGCGCAAAGAATTAGTCAAGAAACTCTAACCTGGGATTCTCACCCTGATGCAAAACCATCTATGCAACATCATCATCATCATCACTCACTTCGAGCTCAGCCATCTTGCTACCCCACCCTACTTTCATAAGTGTATTGCGAACGTTGCGGTAGTTGGGACTTTGCTAAGGGTCTATCGGGATCCATTTTCTCTTGTAGAACCACAGCTGTGGTCACCAAGCACCATTATCTCAGCCTCGGTCATCACGACAGTTCTGATTTTTTCGGAAACTGTTAGTGTGGGCGACAATTAATTGAAAATCATATTGGAATCAACGTGCAACCTCTGAAGAGAGTATCACTTATCGTATACTATGGAAACAAACGTTAAAGATGATGCGAAACAGAATAATTCAGACACTGAACAGCATGGTGGAATCAAAGAACTTGGACAAGAATGTAAGGATAAACGAAAATTGGAAAAGAGAAGAACATAGTCTTATCAGTACCATGGAACACCATGTTCCATAGCAATTGGGTTGAGCTAATTGTTGTACTGAATGATTTAGCAGAGTTTAGACATTATGACAAAGGAATATTCAGAGTAATGAGCTGAACAGGCAGACTGTTTAGATACTAATATTATTTTGAGATTCAAGCTGAATAGATTGGAGCGCTGAATTCCGGGAGACCAGGGTTCGATTCCGGAGGATCAAAGCTGTTTTTCTGTAGGGGGCATAATAAAACATAAATCTGAACAGCCTTGTGGTGATTGTAACATCCATGCAGCCATTAAATTATCAGGCTCATGCCCTCTCCACCTCCCTTCTTACATCTTAAAAAGTGGAATATACAGGCAATATACAGTTATTTCTGAAACCCTGAACTGCAGGAACTGGAGAACTGGGTAGAGAAACAGGAGATCTGTAGAAACAGGAGAACTGTAGAAACTGGAGATCTGGGTAGAAATTTGAGAACTGGGTAGAATTGGGAGAACTGGGTGAGAACTGAGAATCAGACTGGTATCTTCTGCACTTGACACCTGCACAGGTGCACAAATCCATTCAACTATAAGAGAAGTATGTGCACTTTAGTTTCGAAACTCAATAGCTCAGAAATGGGTCTAGCATCAATGTTTTAACTGAAGACTAGGAAGTCATCTCATCATGAACTGAATCACACACAACATGACATGAGAGAGACAATGGTCGGGGCTAACTAGGGATGAAACTAGGTAGTGAATGAGAGGACAATGGTCAGCCAACCAGGGGACAAACCATGTAGTGAATGAGAGACAAGCCAGCTAACTAGGGGACAACCATGTAGCAGAAGGATACGCGAAAGCAACCAGGACAATGAAGTCACTAACTGGGAAATATATGACCAGTGAATAGTGAATTAAATGACAGAAGTCAGCACACCAGGTCACAGAGCTAGTGAATGTGAGGTGACAAGTCATGGGCCTGAGTAAAACAAAGAGTCACTGTTCCTACACAGCCCATGTTGTGACATTAGCACCATCCTGCCCAATCCCATCTCTAAAATCAACGATTAAGGATTGTTATAAGACAACTTTGGTCCCAAAATATATGCTTTGTTGTAGAAAAGTGAGATATCACAGCACGCAAAACAACAAACATATAACGTAATGATACAGATCACTTTTTCAGTGATGAAGAGTTATAAACATCACCGCTTGGTCTAATCACTTTTTCTGAGATTTCACATTTAGTCTCACTGGAGATTTGTCATTTAGTCTATCACTTTTTTCTGAGATTTCAAATATTTAGCTCATCACTTTTTCTGAGATTTCAACATTTAGTCTATCACTTTTCTCTGAGATTTCAACATTTAGTTTATCACTTTTTTCTCTTATTTCAACATTTAGTCTATCACTTTTCTCAGAGATTTCTCAAATTATTTTGTTACAATTTTTTCGCAAAGGTTAGAGAGAAGAAGTATACATCCAAAGGCTGTGGCTATGTCTCCTTCAGCCTCCTAAAGAAAGTATGAGAGCTGTGTAGAGTTTGATTGTCACATCAACATTCTGCTCGCAATGAAGCATTGCTAAATCCAAAAAGAAGAAAGAGCTCCCAACAAGACAGTTGTACCTGGCCTCCATCCTGCAGCAAACAGATAGCAATGCATCACAGGGAAGCAGATAGCAAATATCGCAGCAAATAGATAATGGTATCACGAGCAAAGAGATAGCAATGTATCAAGGCAAACAGATATGAATGTATCACAGCAAAGAGATAGCAATGTATCATGGCGCAAATAGATAGCAATGTATCACAGCAAACAGATAGCAAATGTATCACATCAAAGAGATAGCAATGTATCACAGCAAAGAGATAGCAATGTATCACAGAGCGAAAGATTAATATGAATCACATGCTCATAATGTTAGATCAAGAACGTTAGATATCTCACAGTACCAGGTTATCAGACGATCTTCTTCTCGCTACGGTTACACATTAGACTTATCTTCTCACTGGTTACTTAAAATACATCATACTTGAATCACTGTTATTACTTGAGTTACATCATACTTACTTCTACCTGTTACTTAAGATCATATACTAATCACCTGTTACTTGTTACATCATACTTAACTTCTACCTGTTACTGAAGAGAATAGATTATTTTACTACACTGAAACACATCACACTTATTCTACTTGTCACCCTCACATCAGACTTATCTCTTTCCCCATTTGCCATGCAGACTTTAATCTCACCTTTACTTGTTACATTAGGACTTATACTTTTCCCATACTTCTTGTTACACTGGTGACTTATCTTCACTCCAGCTACTTATTACACTACATTTATCTTCTACTTGTTACTTGATACATCATACTTTCTCATCCTGTCACATGATCTTGTCATTAGAACAGTAATAGCATAAAGTTTTAAAGACCTTAAATTACTAGGTCTAGACATTGAGACATCAGATAGCCAATTCCATTCATTGCTAGTTCAACATATTAATCAATCATATACAATGGTATAGTATTACGAAATACATAACAAATATTCATCCAAATAATTTAAAGATATTAATAATGCAAGTGCCAGAGAAAAGCGACAAATAAAATCTACATCTCAATGTGGCAATAACAAAAATAATGAGATATTTGTTACAATCATCATCAAATAGCTGTCCCAAGCAGAACTTTGCCACGAAGAACATTCCTTCAGAATTTCTTCTCTCAGGAAAGATTTTCTGTCTCTGCAGCCGCTATGCTCAAACCACCAGTTTCATCCTGAATCCATCTTCTCCGTGGTCTTCCCTTCTCCTCTTTGCCGGGATGCCTCCTTCCATGATGGTCTTCTCAGCCCTTCTTGTCTTTTTATATGTCCAAAATACTTAATTCTTCTCATTGTTATTTGTAGCATCAGCCAGTTTTCTTTGATTTTGAGTTCTTTCTGGATAGATCATTTTTCTTCTTCTCTGTCCATGATATACGAAGGACTATTCTGTAACACTTATATTCAAAAGCAGACATTTGTTTCTTCCACCACCTTATTTTTTTATAAACGAAGAGAAAATAGAAAATGCAAACAGTTTTGAATACCCTGTTCATTGCTGACAAGAGATGGGATGAAAGAAATTCAAAGAACGAATATGGCATTGCAAAAAATTAAACAATTAAAAATAAATATGGAATGGAACTGATAGGAAAATAAAGATCAGAATACTGTGGGTTTAAAGGGTTTTTAAGCCAAAGGATTGACTTCATTGCACCAGGTTTTACCCCGCATGGCTTGGTCCCTCTCTGCAGATATGGCACGCCACCTGCCTAGAGTATTGCACAAAGCATGAACTCTATAGTTCTGGAAACAATTCTTGCGCTCTGAAAAAAAAAGCACTCATGAACAGAACTGCGTGGTCCAGATTCGAACCTTCGATCTCAAGTCAATGGCGTAACCATTTAGCCATAGAGATCCTCAGAGTACTAAGAGCATGCATATTCTCAGTGGCATTGTATGAGTGTGATGCATGGACATTTAACAAGGCATTGATCTATCCAGAAATAACTCAAAATCCAAAATCAAAGAAAATTGACTGATACTACAAAATAAGAATGAGAATTTAAAAAAAAAAAAAAAATAAATGAAGGATCCATCCCGGTAGGTAAAGACAAGAAGTGGAAGACAGTGGAGAAGATGGGTTCAGGATGAAAGTGATTTGAGTATGACGCCAGCAGAGATGGGACACCTGGTCTATGAGAGAGAGAAATTCTGAACAATTGTTAGGGTAGCAACGTTCTGCTCAGGACAAGCTATTCAATGAAGATGATGAGTTCAGTATTATTAATATGTGATTATTCCTAATAGATAGTGTATGATAAAAATGCATGCTAAGGTAGTTGCTTAACCATACTTTGATACAAACTCCACAGACTTGTATACAAACTCCACAGACATGTATACAAACTACACAGACTTGTATACAAACTTCACAGACTTGTATACAAACACCACAGACTTGCATACAAACTTCACAGACTTGTATACAAACTCCACAGACTTGCATACAAACTTCACAGACTTGCATACAAACTTCACAGACTTGTATACAAACTCCATAGACATGTATACAAATGTAACAGTCATGTATACAAACTCAACAGACTTGTATACAAACTCCACAGACATGTATACAAACTCCACAGACTTGTATACAAACTCCACAGACTTGCATACAAACTCCACAGACTTGCATACAAACTTCACAGACTTGTATACAAACACCACAGACTTGCATACAAACTTCACAGACTTGCATACAAACTTCACAGACTTGTATACAAACTCCATAGACATGTATACAAACTCCACAGATGTGTATACAAACTCCACAGACTTCTATACAAACTACACAGACTTATATACAAACTACACAGACTTATATACAAACTACACAGACATGTATACAAACTCCACAGACTTCTATACAAACTCCACAGACTTCAATACAAACTCTACAGACTTATATACAAACTATACAGACATGTATACAAACTCCACAGACTAGTATACAACTCACAAACATGTATACAAACTCCACAGACTTGTATACAAACTCCACAGACATGTATACAAACTCCACAGACTAGTATACAAACTCCACAAACATGTATACAAACTCCACAGACTTGTATACAAACTCCACAGACATGTGTACAAACTCCAAAAACATGTATACAAACTCCACAGACTTGTATACAAACTCCAATGACATGTGTACAAACTCCAAAACATGTATACAAACTCCACAGACATCTATACAAACTCCACAGACATTTTTTTTTCATATCTTATAATTAATTTTTCCCTTCTTATGTAATACTGTACATACCAGTCTTTGCTCTATCGCCAGACTTGTATACAAATGTCACAGTCATGTATACAGACTCCACATACTTGGATAGTCATTGCAACCAAGTGTTGATTTGGAAGGACAAATTATCTAAGAAAACACAGAAAATGTTGGAGATCTCACAAGACAATCTTCTTGTGAGATGGCACTTAATCTCAGATGAAACATCACACTTACTAATCATATTGAAATATTGTGAGTTGCATTGAAATGTAATTCCAAACACAGACAAAAACAGACATAAATAGACCTTAAATATTAAACCTTGACTTCAATTTTAAAACCCTTTGACTTCAATATTAAACCTGTGATTATATTAAATGGTTAATTGGGAATGAACTGTTTATTAAAAAAGGGTCTAAAGCCAAAGGGTTGATTATTGCCCCGGATTTTCCCCAAATCCAGTCCCCCCCAGAAATGGCACAAACCTCCCAAGAGTATTGACAAAACAAAAATTCGTAGCCCAGTGACAATCCAGGGTTTCTGAAAAAAAATCCCCAGGAACAGAACAGTGTGGCTTAATTTCTTCTTCTTCTTCCAGATCTCGGGTCATGTGCTTAATTTACTGTGGACCAAAAACTGGGCAGTCAGCTTCAGGTCTGTCGGGTTTTCCCCCAAAGCTTAGTTTTGGGTCGACGGGGTGTGGCCACATGTTGCCTTAGCCCCCACAGGAGGGGGAATCTTGCAAGATATGCCTGGTGTCGTTCCTTTCCGACACTGGCAGAGAGCGTTTGACATTCCTTTTAAAAAGTGTTTTTTGAGTCTACAGTGTCCCCTTTAGCGAAAAAATAATGACCTGGGCTGTTCTGCTTGGTCTTTTAGGGGGTCTTTTCCCTAATCATATCCCAAAGTTTGTCTTCCAGTCTACTCAGATTTTCTCTGTATGGGGTTTTGTCTTCCAGTTCTGCAGATTTTTTCTGAGAGGGGTTTTGTCTTCCAGTCTACTGCAGATTTTCTCTGTATGAGGGTTATGTCTTCCAGTTCTGCAGATTTTCTCTGTTGAGGGGTTTGTCTTCCCGTTACTGCGATTTTCTCTGTATGAGGGTTATGTCTTTCCCGTTCTGCAGATTTTCTTTAGAGGGTTATGTCTTCCCGTTACTGCAGATTTTCTGTAGAGGGGTTTTGTCTTCAGTCTCTCAGATTTTTTGTTTGGGGGTTTTGTCTTCCAGTTCTGCAGATTTTTCTGATGAGGGGTTTTGTCTTCCAGTTCTGCAGATTTTTCATGGGGTTTTAATTTGAATTTGAATCCCAACCTTGGGAAAACAAGGTAAAGGCTTAACCCCCTTTCACAGAGCAAATGATTAACCATTTCCAAGACAATGGCTTAACTCGACACAAGACAATGGGTTAATTTCACAAGACAATGGGTTAACCTGACACAAGGAAAAAGGGTTAACTCTTTACACAAGGCAATGGCTTAACCTGCAAAGGCAATGGCAACCTCGACGCAAGGCAATGGGAACCTTGTAACAAGGCTGGCAACCCCACGCAAAGGGAAGGGGTTAACCTCGCAAGGCAATGGCAAAAATGAAAAAGGCAAATGGCAACCTCACCCGGCAAAGAATTAACCACTTAGACACAGGACGCCCAAATGTTCATAATTTAAGATGACTAGCATTTCTCTGTTACGGTTCTGATTTATATATTTCATATTTTTGTTATATTTATTACAGAATACACAGTTCAATAACACTGTTACTGAAGAAAATGTTCATCTACCTCTATCAAGGTCTCAAACTAGAAAGGAAATTTACCCATCAAGTCCCCGTATTCCCCCAAAATCAAAAAATGAACAACAAACAGGGGGAGGTTGGGATTTTTGGGTTTTAAATGTATATTTTTTGCCATAACTCATACTAGGTGTGATTTAATGCCATGTTTTTTCCAAACTCGTTGATGGATTGCCTGATTGAACCATGATCACGCATTTTGGTATAACCTGTGTTCTGAATCTTTTTTTCAAGAAAAGTGGGAAGTGCAAAAACCTTTTTAGCACCAGCAAGAGCCCCTGATGAAATTTTTTAAATGGAAAAAAAAATGTAAAATTTTATTTTAATTTTTTAAATTTAATTTTTCTGGGCAGGGGTTTTTGAGTCTCGTTTACTGTTTTTAACCTGCTGAGATTCTTCTACATGCTAATTTTAACACGAGCCCTTTGTTTATCATCCAACTCGATAGGACTAGGAACTCAATCTCATCTACATTGAAAGCAGATATTGCTGGAAAATATCTGATTGCTTTACATGAGGAAGAAACCAATACCTTAACAATCTCCACAGATCCCCCAGACACATACAAAACAATTTATGGAAAATGTGTAAATTTTTTTTTTCATCTCTCTTGGGAGTTCTGTTAGGGGGCCTTTTAAAAAATTCTTTAAAAAACAGAAAATAAATTTAAAAAAAAACTTACAATATCTTAAAATTATTTTGCAGTCCTTGCCAGGGCTAAACGCACTGCCACGAGATTTTCCCTATGTCTGATAGAGATTGCAGAAAATTTTTTTTTCAAAGTATATTGATGATGATCCTATCAATCAATGTTTTTTTTTAACTTTGTACAAGTGTCAATTTTTGTTTTTGGGTTTAAAATTTTGTTTTTGTTTAGTTTTCTGTCTGGCCACTAAATCGTGATTTGTTAGAATCTTTTTTTGTTTAGATTAGATGTATTCCAGGATCATCAGAAAACTTCGGGAAAGAAGACAAGAGGAAGACCACACAAAACAGTAAGATGGCATAGCAGAATCGAAAAAATCAAAATAACATCACTCTTTCCCCTAGAACAGACAAAAAAAAAAGAAAATCACAACACTGAACAACAACCGGGAACCCTGTGAGGACAAACAAGGAAAAGATGTAGCCAGGTTACAATGAACCAATTGAACAGTCAGTTTCAAATAAGAAACTAGAATTTGTACACCTTAAAGCTTTTTTAAAAAATTATGTAATAATTGTGATACTGTTGATATGGATGATTGTTTCAATAATTTCGAATGTTGGTTTCTTCAGGATATTCAAAAGTCAAACCCAGACTCAAACACATGCTTCCGTAAGTTGGCCTCCCCCACTCATGGGGATATTTTTTCAGCAGGGTCAAAGGGGGGCTTGGAATGCTGTGGTTCAACCGAACTCAACGGGCTCAACTGGGGGCTCAACGGGGCTCGCTGGGAGCTCAATTGGGGCTCAGCTAGGGGCCAATTTGGTGCTCAACTTGGATCTCAACTTTCAGTTCAACATCTGGATTCCATCTGGGCACAAATATTTAAACCCGTTTGGTCCTGCAACTTTCCCCCAGTCAACCTTGATCCTGCAGCAAGACCACAAAGACTAAAAAATTCCTGCACAGCCATTATTGACACAACAGACACCTAGATTAAAACACAACCAATATTAAAACAACGGACACCAAAACTCCTCTCAACCACCATTGGGGAAACAGACACAAAAAATCCATGCTCAACCACCATTGAAACAATCACACTTAGACTGCCTATTCAACCAACACTAACACAACAGACAACTAAAATTCTTACTCAACCAACAATGGAAACTAGAGCTTCTCCCAAACCCACAATAACACAACACACAACTAAATTCCACCAAACCAAAATGACAACACAGACAACTAGAGCTTCACTAACCAAAATGACACAGCCCCAACTAAATTCCCTTTCTCAACCAACAATGACACAGCAGACAACTAGAGCTTCTACTCACCCAAAAATGACCATGCGAAACTAGAGTTCTACCAACCAACAATACAACACGGGCAACTAGAGCTTCTATAACTAACAATGACACAACCAACACCTAGTTTGGCTGTTCAAACAGCTTCTACTCAACCAATAATAAAACCCAGACACTAAAAAACCCTTTCCCCATGGCCAACTTGGAATCAACCTGCATTACAACTTCCACCTCAACTAACCTGCATTCAACAGACACCTAGTCTGGCTGTTCAAAAACCTATCAACCAACAATGACACAACCGACACCTAGTCTTGTTCAAACAGCTTCTACTCAACCCAAAAAAAACCACAGACACTAAAAACTTCCCCATGGCCAACTTGGGTTCAGCCTGCAAAACTTCCACCTCAACCAACCCATTCAACAGACACCTAGTCTGGCTGTTCAAGCACTTCTTTTAAAAAAACAGGGTGTCTGCTGAACAAACTTTGACTCCACAGACACCCAAATTTTTTTCAACCAGTACTGAGTGATCCCAATCTGTACATCCGATCCTCCCAAATTCACAGGTGTTTAAAAAAAATTGAACTTAAAA